>ML384398.1:0-14057 GCA_005239525.1 Nicotiana knightiana | reverse complement strand
AATTCACCTACACATAAAATAAACCCTATTAGGCACATACAACGTGTATTTTATCATTAAATCACATAAAATGCGAGGGATATAATTCTTAAAATCACGAATTCTAGCCACTCATCACAAATCTATGTAAACTCCTAGTATTCTTAAAGACTCCGTAGACACTATATGGGTTGTATATATATATTTTGGGCAGTAGTTGTATTTACTCGTAATCATGGACTGAATCGAAAATGTTGCATGTAGCTTATATCTTTTGGGATTATCAAATGCTAAAATGTTAAAAGGAGAAATGAACTTAAGTTGTAAGTCCATGCTTTGATTTAATTTGCTATTTCATATGGAATATTGTTTATCATAAACATGCGGTAACGCGTTGGGTAGGAATGGCAATCCAGGTCTGCTTGACCGGGATCATCCGGTTAGGTGCCGGTCTCGTCCCTCGATTTTGGCGTGTGGTAGGTTTGGTATATGGATTTGAGGACTGAGTGTATTGGAAGACCTCTCTTGCTGTTCAGTAGTGGAGTGGAGTGGATCTTTCTGTTGAGTTATGAGTTCCCGGTGATGTCTTTTGGGCTGATCATTGCCCCAGTAGAGTTCATATATTTGATTAACGGTGTATTCCAGCCGTATTAGCCTTCATTGTTATTGTATTCGTGGATGGAGTCTTGGCATATACGCGTAGCCAGGAGTAGCATACTCAGTATTTGAGGATGGCATTATAAGGGTTCAGGGAGGAAAGGCTCTACGCAAAGTTCTTCGAGTGTGAATTTTGGCTCATTTCTGTAGCATTCTTGGGACACGTGGTGTCCAGTGAGGGTATCCATGTGGTCAGACGTGTGTGGGTAGAGCTTCCAGAAGCTCAATATTTCTGTGACCATCGCTCTAGTGTTAGATCTGCCATCGTCTTTAGGTTCTTACCGCGTATTGTGATGCCTCGAGGGTAGGCGCTGTTTGTGTTAGATGCAGAAGGTGTAGTGATTGCGTGATAGTTATAGTCTTCAGAAGTGTATAGAGAGATATTAGTTGAGGCTAAGCGGGCAGGGGTATCTCCTGCAGGTTGTCCTGGGATGTGTGATCCTTATGCTGTTCTGTAGTAAGTTCTCTTCTACCAGTAAATGATATATGTTGTAATTTGAGTTTAGATCGCTTATGGAAGTTGGCATGACTATTACAATGGTGAATGCGAGATTTGCAGATGATTTGAGCTGTTAGACAGGTTGTTTTATTATGGGCGTTGTGGGTTATTGGTTGTCTTGTTCATTGGATTTGAGCCAAGTAGGGGAATCTGTTAATGATAAGTTGATTACACGATTTTGTGTGTATTGGTTTCAGTTTGAGGTATATTGGTAAATCAGTTATGGCCTGCAGGTGTGGGGTCTGGGAATGACTCGAGTAATGAAAATTCTTCGATACAGGTTGTAATGTACTCTATGGGTAAATGAATTCTATGGAATGATTGAGAGGTAATTGTAAAGGTGTAGTGTGTGCAGTGTATGAATTTGTATGTGGCTTCAAGTGAGTGGATTACTTCCCTAGTATGTTAGTGTGCAAACAAGTCAGGTCTATTCTGCCTAATTGGTCAGTGTGATTGAGATTTACGTTGGAGGGTGTCAAGACTTTTGTAATTTCTACATCATCATGGATTCTACATATCATTATCAGGAAGGTTAAGGTAATGGCTTTAGATTCGCGGGAAGTCTCTTCAGTGTAAGCATTTTGGAAGTGGTGCTTTTGGGGATATTTGAGAAAGTATATAGCGGCTTACGAGCTTTAGTCAGTATAATTTTATGCTTGGGACTCGTGTGGCGAGTCTGGGCTGAGAATTGTGGTATTACGGCAAGGAGAAGTATCAATTTGAAGGTAAGTCAGAAGAAACTTGGGTAAGTAGGACAATTTAGTAGTAGGTCGGATCGGCATGGTAAGGGATACGATTAGTTCTTTGGGTGTTCATGAGGTAATGAGTTTTTATAGGTGTTTCTTCGCAATGCTCTTGGATTTTTAGTGGCTTGCGTAGCTTGGTTGAGTTAGAAGGATTCAGTCCTGACGGTTTGGTGTTGCACAAATGGGATTTCGGATAGTTCCTGATGCTTTCTACCACGGTTAAAGATGCATTTTTTCCTCTGGCGTGAGGTGCAGGTGATGTATAGTGATTTTGCTTCTGAATGAGATCAAATGGAAGTTCTTGGCTAGTTGGGTACTTAGTTGCTTGTGGCTCAGAAGGGACCATGGATTTCCCGTATTTGTCATAGGATGGCATGGCGTATGCGGTATGTGGGTAGAGTTGAGATTTGCATATGTGAGGTCGCGGTTCAGTTCTGGAAGGAAGGTCAAAACAAATTTCTTAGGCAACATGGACAATTTCAGATGACTAGGTAAATGATATAACTACTTGGTGCGGCTTAATGAGGGTATACATTTCAGAAAGAGCAATGTGTTTGAGTTAAGGGTACTTCATTGGTATCGCGACGCTCTCTTGTTGGATCGACTATTGATATTCAAAGTTGCTTGGTGACACGGAAGAATCATAGAGGTATCCCTCGTGGAATGATTAAATATTTGGGATGTGTCATGTATTCGATCGATGGAGTTGAGATCAAATATAGTAATCCGTGCGCTTCATGGACTTCGAGACTGAGAGTTCTCATAAACAGATTATTTTGTGGTAGCGAACTATGAAGATGCGAGCAAAGCTAGTCGGATGTTAGTATGTACCATGATTCGGTCATTATGAACTTTTCGGTAAGTTATCCATCTGTTGTGGGTGACCAGAGTTAATTTAGGGTTATTGGTAGGCTAATATGGGGGTGTGTTCTGCATCGGGTCGGGATTGTTGGCTCTGAATTTCTATTATTGAGGAATGTACCATTCAATTGTGATTGAGTTTATTCATGTTCTGGAGTGATCTATGAGTTACCCTTCGGTGTTACGAAGAGTTGTGATTTTTGGTTATACGCACATATGGTGCGGTTCTAATTGGGCTTTATAGATAGATTTGAGTAAGATAAGTAATTGGGTGTTGCGGGATTGAGACGTGTTGGTTATGTACCTTCTAATTCGTGTGGCATGGTATCGTCCGGTTTCCCTGTGGTTATGGCAATGCACTTTGAGTACTTGATGTCGAATTTCGAATGGTTATCAATTTTGGGCAAGGGGTCTTGAAATATTTCATGTGGACCAGCATTTGGATGAGATCGCACAGTGCAACGGAGTTATGTAGGGGTATGGTATTTTATATTGGATTCGTGTGTTTTGATCTTTCACAATGTGGGCCAGGATTTTACCATGATGTTGTGATGGTAATTATGAATGGCGTGATGGTCCTCTCATGTGAATCTTTTATATAATTTGATTACATTAGGATGTTGCTATTGAGCGCACGAGTTGCAAAGGTTTTGGCTTCGAATTGTATCAATGTGTCATGTCATCGGAGTGTTCGTGATGGATGAGAAGAGGTCATTGGACCTAGAATGAATATTTTCAGAATCGTCTACAGCATAGTTGGAAGGATAAATATCGGGAGTCGGCTTAGAAATCTGCTATAATTCCTGTTTGGGAAGGGGGAGCTTCATGTCTGACTGATCGGACGAATGGCTGTTAGTTTCTACGTGTTTCTTTCATCATCGGTAGTATATCAAAGTGTTAGAGCGATGAATTTCTTGATAAGAGGTTATGTACCGGTATTGGGTTGTTCCGAGCAGTTATTGTGGTTAAGAGTTATTGCTATGAGTGTTTGAGTCACGCGGTGTATTATGTGATTTCATCTGGGGTGCGTATATGGCTTGATACAACATGTTCAGACTTGTTCAGGTTATATTTGTGGAATTTTGATCTTGTATATTACTTCAGAAGTGGAAATTTGGTTCTAAGGTTTATGGGTTAGGTTGGATTTCGAAATTTCAACTGTGTTGTGATATTTGGACCTATATAGGATAGGGTGACGTGGTATCACCCCTGGGTATGTGCATGGTAGGCTACGCAGCAGTTTGATGGTGTTGGAGAACAACTCTTGGCACGTTCAAGGACGAACATATGTTTAAGTGGGGGAGGATGTAACAACCCGGCCGGTCGTTCCGAGAGTTTAGCCCCGTTTCCCCCGTTTATGCTTTATTAAATGTTTTTAGCTTCATTATGTTATGTTAGATTGGTTGGCTCAAGTTCATAACAATTTTTGGAGGGAAATGAGGCACTTAGTCTCTTAGCTTGACTTAATAGTTGAAAAAGTCAACTGGGATTTGACTTATTGGTAAACGACCTCGGAATGCAGATTTTATGGCTCTGATATCTTCGTGAGGTGATTTGGGACTTAAGAGTGTGTTTGGAATGAAGTTTTGATGTCCGGAGTAGAATTAGGCTTGAATTGGCGAAAGTTAGTTTTTGGCGATTTCCGGTCGGCAGTGAAAAATAGGCTATCAGGGTCAGAATGGGATTCCGGAAGTTGGAGCAGGTTCGTAATGTCATTTTGGATATGTGTGCAAATTTTCAGGTGTCACACCTCTTTTTTCCGACACGGGATTGGATACGGGAGTTTTTCCAATTTAAGTGACATTATGCGGATTTNAGGATTTGTGAAATGAGGGGGGTGGGGTGCGATTTGGACATATATATAGTTCAGGGGTGTGGGGTTCGAAACCGTTGGATCAAAATGATCCAACGATTGGGGTTTAATAGGGGCGAAACAGTGTCTTTTGGTTTTTATGGGGGGGGGAGGGGCAGGCCGGGTTAAAGGTTTGGGCTGGGTTGTTTGGGTGTTAGGAAAAAAAAGGGTTTGGGCCTGGGCAGCTCTGGCCCAGGTCTGATTTTAATTCCTTTCTTATTTATCTAAAATCAATTAGTTAAATTCAATTCTAATTTAAACTAAGGATGTAGTAATTAACTTAATCCTTATTTGTTTACGGATTAATCAAGAATGACACGACCAATTCTATATTCCTAATTCAAACCGCGTTTTATCGAATAAAAGATGATTAATTTCTGTAGTAATTAGCTATTAAAAACTACATTACGTCAGATATTCGCCATTTGTCTATCATTTAAATAATTATAACTAATAAATTCATAATGCAGAATTTCAATGATTTTTGAAAGATGAATTATGGATATGCAAGCAATACAGATAATTCACAATTAATCGCTGAAGCATCAATCAATATTCATAAAATCAATTGATTTATTGGGATTTTTATAGGACGATACGGCGAGTAAAAATAACATGCTCACATCAGGTCAATCGGATGTGTTTTGGTTGGTTTCGGCATCATTGGCGAAATTTAGAAATTTTAAAGCTCATAGGCTTGAATTTGATGTAATTTTGGTGTTTTCGTGTTGTTTTTGGTGTTTCGAAGGCTCGACTAAGTTTGAATGATGATATGGGGTGTGTTGGTAGGTGTGGTTGAGGTTTCGGGGGGCTCGGGTGAGTTTCGGGCGGTTAACAAATCGATTTTTTGGTTTTGGAACTTGGCTGGTTTGCTGGTGTTTCTGAAGCATAGTTTTACTCTATGCATTCGCGGAAGAGGGCTCGGGTTCGCATAGAGTGTTTGGTGGAAGAGGGGGGGGGGGGAAGTTGTTCAATGCGTTCTCGGGCGAAGGGGTGCGAACGCGGAGTGTTGAGCAGGGTGGCCATCACGAACGCGGGGGTGTGTGCGCGTTCGCGTAGTGTAGGAAGCACCTGAGGGCCCCAGACCCATTGGCCTGTGCAATCGCGTAGGAGCCCATGCATTTGGGAAGGCCTGGGGTGGTCGAGCAGTGTGTTCGCATGGCTTCTGGTGCGTTCGCGTAGAGTATAAATTAGGGCCTTCTGGATTGTTCTATGCGAACGCGGTCAATGTGATGCGTTCGCAATGAAGAAAAGTCTGGGCAGACAATTTAAGTTCTAAATTCGGCGGTTCTTGGCCATAACTCAATATTTCATTAGAGAGCTCGGGGAAATGAGATTTTGGACGAGCTTTTGGGGTTCTTGTGGTAAGTGTTCTTCAATCATTTTTGGTTCAATTTCATGAATTTGTCTTGATTTTCACAATGCAATTTGAGGAATTAAAGTAGAAAAGTTGGGAAAAATGGGAGGAAAAATTTGGAAAATACTTTTGGTGATTTGAGTGGGAAATTGTGGTCCGATTTTCGTGTTTTTAGTATGTATAGAATCGTGGGAGGATGAGGATACTAGTGATGTAAATTTTATCAAATTCCGAGATGTGGGCCCGGGGCTCGAGTTTTGCCGAATTTCGAGATTTTTGTGTAAATTGATAGTTTTCGATTGGGTTGTGTTCCTTTAGCGTATATTGATGATGTTAATCTGGTTTTGGTTAGATTCTGAGCAATCGGGAGCTAATTTGAGGGGCAAGAGCATAACTGATTAGTATTGTGGCCCGGTAGAGGTAAGTAATGACTATAAATCTTGTCCTGAGGGTATGAAACCCCAGACTTAGTACTTCTCACTGCTTTTAGAATGACGCACATGTCGGATGACGAGTATGTGGCGTGCAATGATTTTTGAATTGAACTTGGTCCTCTCTGAGGCAACTATTGAGTTGCGTATTTTACTCTAAATCATATGTTAAATTGTTATAAAACTATTGATATATTTGGGCTATAATCCATGTTTGGGGCCTCGTGCCGACTTGTTTAGACCCCTCGGGGACTTTTTACTGCTATTTCCTCACTGTTGATTTATGATTTACACTCAGTCATGTTATGCTTAACTGATTTTGAAACTCAACCTTATTTACACTGTTTTGAGATAAAAATGATGCTTTTGGGTCGAGTACCCCATTTTATTGATACGCCAGAGGGGCTTTTGAGAGGTTCTGACTGAGTGAGGCCGAGGGCCTGATTGTGAGGATATGAGATGCTACGAGGTGGCTTGATATTAGCGATTGGGCTGAAGGATCCCCTCCGGAGTCTGTACACACCCCCAGTGAGCGCAGGTACCTACTGAGTGTGAGTGCCGAGTGATGAGTGATTGGGAGGCATGGGTGATTGTGAGGTATGCCCGAGGGGATGATTATGAGTGACTATGAGGCATGACCGAGGGGCAGGTGCTGATACATGTTTTTGTCCGAGGGGATACTTATGATTTTACCACTTTTACTCTGAACTTATGAAATATGTTTCGCCCGAGGGGACTTTTTATGACTTTTATCATTTTTACACTAAACTCCTTGAAAGTTATGTTGAAACTATTGGCAAGTATATTTCCAAATGATTTTACTGAAATAGGCTTTTAAGCGTGATGATTTAACGTATACATTGTTGGAAAGAAAGGCTGTGCTTATTGTGAAATGATGATTTGATTTATGTGTTTCTTACTTCTCTGACTTGATTTATTTTCATTACTATTGAGTTGGCGTACTTACATTATTCCCTGCACCTTGTGTGCAGATCTGGGTGTTAGGGCAGGGTGAGTTGTGTATCTGTTCCAGAGATTCCTCGGAGGTTTTGCGAGGTAGCTGCACGCGTCCGTAGTCCCGATCTCCCTCCGGCTTACTTTATAGAGTATTTATTTTTGAATTGTATATTTTATGTAGATGCTCATGACCAGTGACTCCGGGATCTCGTGGGTTGTATTTAATATTCGGTATAGCTTTAACTGTTTTAAAAAGATGTTTAAAGGAAACCTTTATGGGTTATCAGTTTAGTAATGATATAAATGAAAGATTATTTACGATTTGAGTGTAGTTTTGGCTGACCTAGTTCCACGATAGTCACCATCACGACTGACTTAGATTTGGGGTCGTGACATAATGTGACCTTCTAGACATGTGAAGTCCTACCGGGATGAGCATGGGTGGAAACCGTTGTTTTGGAATCAAGCTCGATAGTGAGGTGCATAAATTTGATAGAATCAACTAAGTTATGGGAGGTACGGCTTATAGCCTTAGTCAGTGCAAGGCCATGAAAACTCACGACGATAGACAAGCAAGGGAATAAAAACTCACGGCCATAGACAGTGCAAGGCCATAAAAACTCAGTGCCATAGACGGTGCAAGGCCATAAAAACTCAGTGCCACTGATAGAGCAAGGCATTGTCCAAGGCATCATCCTCAGCGCCCCAGACAGTGCAAGGCACTCTAATTTTGGCGCCTCTAATGGCACCTTGCATAGTTATTTTGGTGCCTCTGACGATACCTCGCGCCGAAGATGCTTATCCGAGATATTTTTATTTTTTCTCCTTAATTTTGAGACGTGTTAATTTATTTAAAACCCTTCTCGTTCCCCCACTCCCCAAACACGAAAACCTACTCTAGAAAGGGAAGCTCTAAAGAACCTAATTTCCCCAAAGTCCCTCCATCATCCAAGGTAAGTTCTAACGATGATTCTATATTAATTTTAATAATCCAACACCTTATCAACATGGGTAAATCCTTCCACTCATTAGATATTCGATCGAGTCACCATTGTTGAGAAAAGAAACCCTAGAACTCGAATTCAAGAGGAGTGAACTTCGAAAAGGTAATGCTTCTACTCCCTAATCATTTATAACTATGAATTGATGAGCTTTTGGGATAATAGTAAATGGGTTAGATAAGGAGAATTGTAAGAACTATGCTAGGGTTTTGGATTGTTGAATTATGATTGTTGTAAGCATTTGGGCGATGATAAATGGTGTTAGTTACTTCTATTTGGGATTGTAGAATGACCTAGAAGTAATAGAATGAGAACTTGGTGAAGAAAAAACCAATTACTAAGGGCTATGAGGCTTTACACCCATAAGGTGTTTGATAAAATTCATATGTTACTAAAACAGGAGAATTAGTGCTAATATTGGTTCCTCTTAATATATTATATATTTACGTAGATTATCGTTGAACGAGGTGACGAACATCGTGATACTCTTAAAAGGGCTAGTGTCAAGGTATGTGAGGCTAACTCTCTATGTTTGGGAATGTTAATGATTCTCCCTACACTATGTTTCTTTTACAACGTTACTAATTGCCTTAGAAATATGGTATTTCAGTATCATGTATTGCAGTATGATTCTTAGTTCCTGATTTTAAATCCTTGAATGTTGAACACCTGTATTTGGGCCTGAGGCCGCAGTTAATGCTTTATGCATCTTTGGGCCTGAGGCCGCAATTAATGCTTTATGAATCTTAGGGCCTGAGGCCGCAGTTAATGCTTTATGCATATTTAGGCCCGAGGCCGTAGTTAATGCTTTATGAATCTTTGGGCCTGAGGCCGAAATTAATGCTTTCTGCATCTCTGGTCCTGAGTCCGCAGCTAATGCTTTATGCATCTTTGGGCCTAAGGACGCAATTTATGCTTTATGCATCTTTTGACATGATGCCATAGTTATTTATACGTATACTTGGGTCTAAGGCCGCAATTTGTGCACATATATATTGGGCATGTGGGCGCATTTTATTTATATTAAGATAAACAAGTTGTTCATCATTTAGAAGAGGGAGTATTCATATCCTTACTTCCTTTGTTCAGTTCACTTATCAGTTATCATTTCATGTTTCAGTTGCAACAGTTATCAGCTATCAGTTATCATTTAAGTTATTAGTTATTAGTTACCATTTCAGTTTTCTGTTATCAGTTCTCAGTTATCAGCTAAGCTTCAGTTCTAGCATTCACAATTCTTTCTTTCAGTTGTTTTACATGCTAATGCAACTAAAATGTACTGATGTCCCTTTTGACCGGCACATGCATCTCACGATGTAGGTAATGATTTACAGGTTGACAATCCAGAGTGCTAGGATTCTCGTACCAGCTATTGGGTGATCCCTAGTTCTTTTGGGTCATTATCAGTATTTGATAGTCTTTTAGTATTTACAGATAGTTAGTGTTTTCGATACTTCATTAGAGGCTTCTTAGACTAGAGTTACAGTTAGAAAGTCACAAGTTTCTCATGTTAAACAATGTTGAATACAGATATGTTCAGACATATATTAGCGTTTCCACACTTTTATTTATATCATTCAGAATTTCAGTATATCAGCATGTGTTAGTTTATCTTTCGCATTCCGTATGTTATGATATCACATGTTGATTCAGCCAGCCACTTGGTTCGCTCGGTCACATGTAGCCAGTCACCGAGTGTCGTGTTACGTCCAGGCAGGTTCAGGGCGTGATAAAGCTTGGTATCAGAGCACTAGGTTCAAGAGTCTGAAGCCTATGTAGCCGTATCGAGTGGAGTTTCGTTTATATGTATGTGCTGGCCACTCATATAAGCAGTTAACTACCACGACATTTAGGATTGTCTCATTTATTTCTACTCTAGATCGTTCCATGAAGTTCAAAGCAATAGGTAATCTTCTCTTACTATCGAATTCCATATACAATGCCCAAGCGACAAGTAAGAAACACCCAAGGTCCTAGAGGATATGGTCGCCTATTGGGGTATAATTATGAAGTACAGGTTGGTAAAAAATGAGACTTGAGAGGATGTTGAAAGTCGGATATAATGGATAGTAGTACATATTAGAGTATAACCTTATCAGAAAGTACAAAAATAGTTATCATGTTTTATGGTTATTAGTTTACCTCAGTTACCAGTTATGCAGTCTTTCAGTTAGTAGGTTTATGGTTATTTAGTATGCCAATATTCAGTTATCAGATCTCCAATTTTTAGTGTATCCAAATTATGGTGACTGGTGAGTATACAGTGATGCCTACAGGTGCTAAAAGAAAATTAAGTGACAGTGATAATAGAGAAATCTTTAGATATTTTAGGTCTGAATTAAGACTCAAGACTCGCCGGATGGTGTAGGAAGTGATTTATGAGATGATGGTATCTCTGAAGGACAAGTTTAGGTATGGTAGTGTATCTGTATTTGTTTTACCTCACATAATAATTTTATATTTTAATGCTTGAAAATGGAGCCAGAGGTTGTGTTGATAATTTAAATATCAGACCCCATAGTGTAAAAGGTTAAGAATTTAACCGCATGGGACATGGAATTGGTCACCATAGTTTTGGACAGAAAAAAGGGCTAAAGGGAAATATACCAAGGAGTCTGAAATGTTTGTTATTACGAAAGATGTGTTTTACGTACGACTTATGCATTAGACTAAGAAATATGATGTACGAAATGAGAATCAAGAGCATCCGAAATTAAATTTCAGGGAATGATTTTAAGTTGTTCAGATTTATTCATATTAGAACTAGAAAGTACCACGTTAGTAAGTTACTATAAGAAGCAACTATTATTGTGAGATAAAGGATATGACAATTCCCCTTAGGTTATGTGACTAAGTGTTTACCCTGAACGTTTATAGTCAGATATGATTTTGGAGTGTATAGAATGTTTGTGTGTTATATATTCCAATTTCATTTAAGACAGATAAAATTTCCATGAGTGTGATCCATGTACATATTACAAAGGAAAGATAGTGTGCGACAGTAGAATAGGGTTGGATGATGAGAGAAGTTAGGAATAACCTTATGCATTACTTTAGTTGTCCAAAGCAAAATAAGAAAATGTGATGCTAGCAGGTGGTTAGTGCAACAATGGTGTCTCGCACCTGCGATGGACCTTCCGCAGGTGTGGCGAGGAGCTCACAGGTGCGGACTTGGCCCAATCCCCCAATCCTCGTAGGTGCGGTTTGTTTTCCGTAGATGTGGCCATTTGATCGCAGGTGCGACCCCGGACTTTTTAGTGGGTTTTCGCACCTGCGATGATAGTTCCGCAGGTGTGGTACCAGGGGCGCATGTGGGGAATTGCTGGGCAGAAAAGGGGCAGAACCGAGGGTTTAAGTTATTTTCATCATTTTCAAATTTGGGGAGCTCGGGAGAGGCAATGTTTGGAGGCTTTTGCACCTAGGTGATTTGGGTAAGTGATTTCTATCCATTATAGACCAATTTCCGTGTTTCCAATCTTAAATCCAACCTTTAAATTTGAAAATTTTGGGTAGAAAATGGGATAAACTTCATAGACCAAATTATTGAGTTTTGATTGGGTTTTTGACCCCCGATTTGAGAGATTTTCATATGTTTAGACTCGTGAGTGAATGGGTGTCCGGAAAATATAATTTTTACCCGATTCCGAGATGTGGGCCCGAGGAACTTTTGGGGCGAATTTCCTAATTTCGCCTATTAGCTTCGGACTTATTAATTATTTTGTTTCCTTGTGATGATATTTACTCTATGCAATCGAATTGTCTAGATTTGGGCCACCCGGAGTTGAGTACTCGTGGCAAGAGCATGGTATTGAGTTGATTAGCGCAGTCAAGGTAAATATCTTTCCTAACCTTGTGTGGGGGAACTACCCATTAGGATTGAGTCTTCTATATTGATTGTAGTCCGCGTACGCGAGGTGACGAGTGTGTACTCGAACTTATTTGCAAATAGATTGCCCTTTAGGGAGTTTTGGCTCCTTATGTTCCCTGTATATGAATTGAACTTGTTATATCTGAATTCCTGATTCCTAATCTCATCTCCTCCTGCTCAAGTTAGAAGTACTTGTCTAGCATTCCTTGTTTCTTATACGATCTTAATTGACTTAAATGAAGACTTTGTTTTTCCTACCGTTATGCTATGTCTTCCTTCATATGCTGCCTATTTACTGAGCATTGTTCAAAACTGAGTTTATTCGATGAAGCTAATTGTCTAAGTGAGATTGGTTATAGCTGATTCCCTTGCCGGGATGATTTGGTTTCTTGGTTGCAAATTTGAATGTATAGAATTGTTGCTATATTTGTCTTGTTTTCCCCTTGTTATGCTGTTCTCTCTTTGTGCTTGGCATTCCTCTCAGTGGCTACTTCTTATGAGCGAGTTGTTACCACTTTTTGTGATTTAAGTCTTTGTATTGATTTGCTCATCGCACTTTATATTCGGCCTTGTTTGCTTTCGCGCCGGTTGTGGCAATATATGTTATTTCTGTCGCATTCTGGTTGTTTTCCTCAGTGGCTGCATAGCATATTTAAATTGGGACTACAGACAGAGATCCGAGAGCTTTCCCCCTATACTGCATTGCATATTTAAATTGGGACTACAGACAGAGATCCGGGAGCTTTCCCCCTGTACTGCATCACATATTTAAATTGGGACTACGGGCAGAGATCCGGGAGCTTTCTCCCTGTACTGCATCGCATATTTAAATTGGGACTACGGATAGAGATCCGAGAGCTTTCTCCCTGTACTGCATTGCATGACAAATTCTGAGTGACGGACTGAGTTCCGGTAGTTTATGATTGAGGAGATTTGAATCGAAAGATATATATATATATATATATATATTGAAAAGTATAGCTGATAAGCAATTATCTCCAAGAAAAGTTATGTCTAAAGGACTTCTTTTCGAAAGTATATTTAAAAAACATTTGTCTTGCAGAATGATGATATTTGAAAGAGCAGTACTTGGGAAATATATTGTGAACATCACGTATGTTGATGATATTTGAAATAGCAGTACTTGGANGAAGAGACTATGTTATAAAGATTTCTCTTTATAAAAATATATAAATACACATTCAGAGAAAGTATGTTTCAAAGAAGAAATTTATTTATTCGAAAATGATTATATCTTTAAATTTTTCAAAATGAACTCACTATTTAAAGGTTTTCACTCGAAAGTTTGACCAGTTTTATTGAGTCATTGGCTAAGGCCTGACGTGAATAAATTGATGTGGTGCTGAGTTGCTTGTGTTTTTGTTGGGTTGTACTTCCCGCCATTTGGATTGCATCTTTTCCATTCTCTTTGCGTATTTCTATTATGATGTCCGTTGACCGCAATTATTGAATTTTCTTCCGTATTATTCGATCGTATCGTTAATTACATTGAGAAATCTTTAGATAGATATTTTGGACCGGTCATTTATACATCTTGCCTTTTTTACTTATTAACCGGTGGTGTCTTGACTAGTGCTCGTCACTACTTCACCGAGGTTAGTCTTGATACTTAATGGACACCACTGTGGTGTGCTCATACTACACTTCTGCACATTTTTGTGTGCATCTTCAGGTTATGGTTGTTGGTAGCTGCAGAGATCGTTGCTGAGAAAACTCAAGGTAACCTGCTGCTGCGTTCGCAGGCTTCAGAGTCACCATCCTGTTGTATTTCTATTCAACTGTACTTACTTATTCCTAGACAGTTGTACTTAGATTTGATAGAAAGATT
>ML384395.1:61095-103129 GCA_005239525.1 Nicotiana knightiana | reverse complement strand
TTATTTGGCAACCAGGGCGCCGAGGACGTCGCCAACTCAGGTGGGGGAGAATGTCATGGGCGGGTTTCCAACCGTGCCCCATGACCCCTTGGACGCGCCCCGTGGCGTCCCAGCAAGCCTCTCCACGCCTAGCGCCACGGACGGCCCCGTGGTCTTGGGTGCGCTAAGTGACAAGCGCGCATGTGCCTCTGTCGCCCCACCAATTTCCCTCGCGAGCGCCCAGCCACAAGCAGCTGACAACGGACCTATTTCTACCCCTGTAGAAAACTAAGTCTTTTTTCCTGTATTATTAGAGTAATTTTTATTCCATGTACTTTCCTTATGTTTCTCTAGCATATTTTTGTCTAGTCCTGTAACTTTGGTTTATTTTTTTTAAGCATTATTAGGGGGGATCAAGCAATCAAACATTTTCTAGCAAGCAATTCTCTGTACTGGTGTCTCTCCCCCTCGACACCGCGTTGCTTTCTTTGTAACAGCTTTCATTAATACAATCAAACTTTTATTCAATTCTCATTACTGTTCTCTCAAATTGTTGGCATTGGTTTTCCTGCACGGCACTGACAATCTCGTCTAGCGTGCGGAGGGGGCCTCACTTGGCAAACAGCAACCACCTTGACATCGGTTACTTAGCCTTACGTCGCCCTTCCAAAGAATCTCAGGAAGGCGCCGCGTAATAAAAGTTATGAAGAACATAGGAAGATTGATAGCTATAGGTCATTTGTTTGAAGGTCATTTGGAATCAAAAGCATGCAAATCTGTTATTTATTCTAGATTTTAGTAAATGTATAACTGGTATTGTAGTCTGTTAAAAAAAAATTACTGGTGTGGCCATGTTTTGTTTCCTCAGTTTTGTTCTTTAAATTGCCAAATACGTTCTGAAATAGCCATGCTCGTGTTGTTGATTTGTGCAATTTTAAATTACACTAGAAAGTGTACAAATCAGTGGGCTTGTGTAGGAAATGAGAGTCAAATGGACTCCATAACGCCCAGCGATTTTGAGGTCTACACAAAACCTGTTGGCTCATTGAAGGTTGATTCATCTAGGTAATGTTTGGGCCTTAATCAAGGCCCATTTGTGGTCATACTTAACCTGTTTCTGTGTTTCATATGTTAATATCAAATCAAACCCATGCCTAGCAGCAGAAGGCGTAATCACTTGTTAAAATAATTTTAGGCCACTATCTCGTAGGTCCACAAATAGTTTTTAATTAGTTTTACTTGCGTTTATCCACAAAAGAATTTCATAACCTTTTGAACTTCACAAACAAATCTCAAATCCTAGGAAATAATTAATTCATGAATATTCGTAGCTTGCTTTAGGTGCGATTAATAAATTATTGTGACAATGGGTACGATTCATGTGGCATAGTCATGATACATAATCTCAAATTCGAGTATGTGTTTCACGTGAATCAACCAGAGCTTCAAATAATAATAAAATTAACATGTTTTAAATCGCGGGTGTGTTTCACGTGGCGCGATTCGCAATGTGTACAAAAATAAATGAGTGCGCGACATCATGATTACTAAAAGCGCTTTTTAAAAAATAAAAATGCACAGTAGGTTCCAAACATGTAATAAATCAGATAATTAGGCCAATTATTAATAGTTCATCGACGGTGCTAAAACCACAAAACCCGGAAATTCCTAACACCTTCTTTCGGATTAACAGAATTTCTTACCCGTTCTTCTGGTTTTCGCTGACTTTAGAACAGAGTCAAACTTTCCTGATCTGGGATTTAAAATAATTTGGTAACTTGGGACACCATAAATTATCCCAAGTGGAGACTCTAAATTAAATAAATAATCTCATTCTGAATAGTGTCACTTCAATTGGAAAAACTACATATCCCCCTCGGAAAAAAATAGGTGTGACACTACCTGATGTTTTACCTTACTTAAAATTTGTTATCACACTTTACTTTAACTAATCCTAAATTTAATTCGTTAACATATCTGATGCTTTATTTTATTAAAAATATTTTTTTTTACCTTATTAATTTCTAACTAACCTCATTTGATACCCTATTTTTAATAAATTGTACTTTATTAGACATTATTTGATTTCTAAAATAAACTCATTTTCTAATTTTCTCATTTTCTCATTTGACGCCTTACTTTATTCAAGATTGTTATTATGCCTTACTGCATTTAAATAAATCTCTCGAACATTTTAATTAGCATTTGACAGGGATACAATGTACATGGTAGCACGTGGACTTTGCCGTGCGAAAGTGATTTGGTAATGTGGGCACGAGCTGACATGCGTGTAAGATTCAGAATTGTGGCTTATGATTTGTGGTTAAGAGATGTGGTGCCTCGGCGTAATTCTTGTAGTGCATCATGTGTTGGAAGGACTTGATTACTTAAAGGGGTAGTTGTTTCCCCAAATTGATCTCAACCACATTTTTACTGTGTTCTGATTACTTTGATTCTTTATTACCGTTTAATCTTGGTGCCAACTGTGTTTCTATTAATCAATTGTTGATTTTATATTAACAATATTTATGTTGTTAGCCTTATATTAATATTCTTTCCATTTCTATTTTTATGTTAATATCTTGCACAGGTTTTATGTCTAGTGAGTGTCTCGAAGCGTCACTACTCCACCGAGGTTAGTCTTGATACTTACTGGGTACCTTTGTGGTGTACTCATGTTATTCTACTGTATATTTTTGTGCAGGTCCAGGTAATTCTGATGGTGTTGGTTTTGAGAGTTGTGTTTGTGCGGCGGGAGACTTCAAGGTATACCCGTTTGACGTTCGCAGGCTTCGGAGTCACCTTCATATGTTATCTTTATTGTTATTTATCTTCATTTCAAAACAGTATTATATATAGAAATTCTTGTGTATGTCAGTAGAACTTATGACTCTATACTACCGGGTTCTGGTGGTTTTATAATATTTGTTCAGTTTTAGTTATGTTATTTCATTTATCAGTTTAATTTTTATATAGTAAGTTGGTTTTCTCTGTTAGATCTCTTCATGTGTTAGCTTATCTAGTCTTAAAAACTAGGTGCCATCACGATAACGAAAGTAGGATTTTGGGTATTGACAAGTTGGTATCAGAGCTCTAGATTCATAGGTGCTATGAGTCATAAGCAAACTAAGTAGAGCCTTGTGTATTGGTATGGAGACGTATGTACTTATCTTCGAGAGGCTGCGTAACTATCAAGAAATTCCACCTCTTTCATTCCTTATTGTGCGATATTGATTCAGCTTGAAGCATATATCTTATATTTCTTTTCATCCACTCATGTATGATATTGCACATTCGGTATCAGCTATGAACGATGGTTTGTGATGTTGTGGATGGGCTACCAGGGGGCCATGGATGCTCAAAAATTGTCTTGACGTTGTCCATACTGAGGACGGGGACGTGTTGGTAGATCTTCAGTTTTCCAAGTGTGGGATACAATGGGTTTTGGTATCTAGTTGGTGAGTACGATCTTGGGAAGATTTAGTTAGTTGCCTAGTCGTCGTGATCGTGGTAGGGTCATGAAAGGATGTTGATTTGAGGATATTTGGTGATATTATAGATTATGTGTTTTTTATGGGACTTCTTATGAGGCCCGTCAAATTTTCGATGAGTTTGAGGCCATAAAGCACGCTCACATGTCGCTAAACAAATTGAAGAAAATAAGTTTCGTTGAATGTCTACAAGTTGGGAATGTTATATCATGTACTTTTGGGGTGATAATAGGGTGCTTAACATGATAAGGAGGTTATGTTATGAGTTATTTTAATCGTATGATAGTCGTGTATTGCGTTTTGAAGTCAAGCGAGTTGTGGAACAAAAGTTGGCAAAGGTCATACAAGTTACATTCACAAATGTGTTGAACATTAAGTCAAATATAGCTGAGCTTTTCTCCTAATATACTTGAATTACGGGATGATCTATCTACCAAATTGAAGATCTACGATTCTAGTTTCTAACATATTAAACTGTTTGTCGATACGTATAGGAGTAGAGAGATGCTTGCATTTTTGCGAGACTGTGCAGACTGCATAGGTGACAAGTAGGTGTGTCACCTACTTGCTTAAATGAAAGGATGAAATACGTCTAATAAAGGGCTAGTTTGAGTCTTCAAAAGATCCCTTTTAAGGGCTGATTTCCTTCAGATATTATACTCATTATAGATCAAGAAAATCAGAGATACACCCCAGCAAACTTCTCCCAAAAATTCAACACAAAACCCTAAGTGATTTTCTCTTCTTTTCAAGTTCTAGTTGGAGGAACCTAAGGGTTGAAGAACCAAGAGGAACTAAGATATTCACCAAATAAGGTAAGTATATACTACCCTCTTTGTAACGACCCGGCCGGTCTTTCCGTGAGAATTATCCCCGTTTTCCCCATTTCAGCTTTATCATATATTTCTTAGCCTGTTTATGTTGTGTTGGGTCGAATGGTTTGGGTTCGGAGTGGTCGTGGTGAGAATAGAGGCACTTAGCCTCTTAAAGTAGCCTAATAGTTGAAAAGTCAAACTGAGAGTTGACTTATTAGTAAAAGACCTCGGAATGCAAATTTTATGGCTCAAATAGCTTTGTTAGGTGATTTGGGACTTAGGAGTGTGTTCGAAATGAAGTTTTGAGGTCCGGTGTAGAATTAGGCTTGAATTGACGAAAGTTAGTTTTTGGCGATTTCCGGTCGGTAGTGGAAAATAGGCTATTGGGGTCGGAATGGAATTCTGATAGTTGGAGCAGGTTCGTAATGTCATTTTGGATATGTGTGCAAATATTCAGGTCAATTGGATGTGTTTTGGTTGGTTTCGGTATGATTGGCGAAATTAGAAGTTTCAAAGTTCATAGGCATGAATTTGATGAAATTTTGGTGTTTTCGTGGTGTTTTTGGTGTTTTGAAAGCTTTACTAAGTTTGAATTATGTTATGGGGTGAGTTGCTAGGATTGGTTGGGGTCCGGGGGGCCTCGGGTGTATTTCGGATGCTCAAACGGGCACTTTTTAGCCTTAAGAAGTCTGTTGTTTTCTGGTGTTTTAGCAGCAGTGATTTCTTCACTGCGATCGCATGGAATCATCCGCGATCGCGTAGAGTAAAAGAGTGGGGTAGGCATTTTGTTCTATGTGATCGCGTGATTAGGATTGTGATCGCATAGGTTGGTCAGGTAAAGCAGTGCGATCGCGTAGAGGTTCTAAGGCGCGTGTGTGGGGTGGAGAGTTATTCTATGCGATCGCTTGTATTGGTGTGCGATCGAATTGAGTTGGCTGGTCTGTGCATCGCGATCGCGTGGCTAGAGTCGCGATCGCACTGAAGGGATTTTAAGTGTTGGGCAGAATGTTTTAAAGCCCATTGTTGCGAAATTTCTCATCATTTTCCTCCATTGTCAAGCGGGTTGAAAGCTAATTGAGAGGGTTTGAAGAAGAAATCAAAGGGGCTCTCTTGGAGGTAAGGTTTACAACTTCATAGCTCGTTTCTATATCATTTCTAAGTGATTAACCGGAAAATTGTTGAAATTAAACCCAAATTTGGGGAAGAAGGGTGCATGGAATTTGGAATTTTCTTTTGAGGATTTGAGTGGGCAATTGTGGTCCGATTTTAGTGTTCTTGGTATGCATAGAATCGTGGGAGGACGAGTATTCTAGTGATGTAAATTTTATTGAATTCTGACACATGGGATCGGGGCTCGGGTCTGGTCGAATTTCGAGAATTGGGTTAAAATTTGTATCTTTCGATTGAGTTTTGTTCCGTTAGCGTATATTGATGATGCTAATATGGGTTTGGTTAGATTCGGAGCATTTGGGATCCAATTCGAGGGGCAAGTGCATCGCGGAGTAGCTTTTGGGCTGTTTTGAGGTAAGTAACGATTGTAACTCTAAACCTGAGGGTATGGCACCCCGTTATTGATATTGTGTTGATAAATGAGGTGACGCACACGCTAGGTGACGAGTGTGGGGGCGTGCACCGATAAGGATTGTGACTTGGTCCGTCCCATAGTGACTATTAAGCCGCATATTCGATTTGAAACCTTACGACATCCTGTCTTTCAGAAGTTTATACTTGTTATGGGCTGTGAGCCATGTTTGGGGCCTTGTGCCGACCTGTTTGGACCCTCAGGGGTACTTTTACACTATTATACCACTATCATGTTAGTAAATTGTCAAATCAGTCTTTGTTTGCTACTTGTTGTTATTTTCATTGTTATCACACTGCTTTGAAAACTCTGAAAAGTATTTTGGGCGGAGTCTTGTAAGTTGAGATAAATTGCCCAAGTGGCTTGTAAGGGTGACTGAGTCAGGCCGAGAGCCGAGTATGTAAGGATAGTTATGGGACGGGCTGCACGCCGTAGAAATATGTATGTTATATATTATATGTGGGTCGGGCTGTACGCCTTAGGAATATAGATTATATATATACAGATTGGGCTGCAAGCCGTAGCAATACATGTTATATATGGATCGGGCTGCACACCGCAGCAATATACATATTGGATCGGGCTGCACGCCGCAGCAGATATAGCGCTTGGGCTGAAGGAGCCCCTCCAGGAGTTTGTACACCCCCAGTGAGCACAGTCGACTATTATATGGATAGGGTTGCACGCCGCAGCAATATATGTTATATATATGGATCAGGTTGCACGCCGCAGCATTATAAATATATATATGTATGTATACATTTAGTGGAGCGGGCTGCCCGCCGCACCAGTTGCGTGTGTTCATGGTACTTACTGAGTACGAGAGTGTTAAGTGAGAGCATGAGATACTGATAGTGGAATCACGAGTGACTGGGAGGCTTTCCCGAGAGGCTTCATTGTGAGTGATATTGCACCCGAGGGGCTTATATTTTATGAAAATGTTATTTTCCACTCTTCTTTACACTGAGCCTCTGAAAATAAATGTTGGATAAAAGTTTTCCTACGAGATTTTTAAATGGAAACCGGAGTTTTATGAAATATTCGGAATTGTAGATTTCTGACTTGATTTATTCATTTCCACTATTATTCATTATATGCATTTACCTAATTTAAATGCTAGTCACTACACTCAAGTTTTTAGTTACATTGATTACTTACTGAGTTGGTGTACTCACGTTACTCCCTGCACCTCTATGTGCAGATCCAGGTACCGGACCATCTCGCTAGTTGATTTTCGGACGAGCTTGGAGTTAATCGAGGATTGAGGTAGCTACTCAGCGTCTCCAGCTCACCTCCTTTCCTTCCCTCAGATTATAGATTCTCTTGGTCTTTTGTACCTCAGACTTTTGTTGTAGCAAGTCACTGTTGTACATTGTATTTTCAGTCTTAGATGCTCATGACAGCTGACTCTTGATTTTGGGGAAGTGTGTATTTGTTTTATATCTTTCTGATATTCTTAAAAATCTGCTAAAATTTTGGGAAATTATGGGTAATATATTGATAATCTAAAATGGTTAGCTAGCCTAGTTCCATGATAGGCTCCATCATGACCGGCTTGGGATTGGGGTCAATACAAGTTGGTATCAAACCCTAGGTTACATAGGACTCAATGGTCATGAGCAGGTTTAGTAGAGTCTTGCGGATCGGTACGAAGACGTCTGTACTTATCTTCGAGAGGCTACAGAACCCTTAGGAACAATCTCATTTTTCTTGAATTCTGTCGTGCCATTTCATTCTCTCACAGATGGTGAGGACTCGCGCTACCGATCAAGGTGATCAGCCACCAACTAGACCAGCGAGAGGTCGAGGCCACGGTCGAGGCCGTGATAGAGGTAGGGGGCCAGCCCGTGCGGAAACCAGCGCAGTATCAGTTGATCCCTCTACTACTCAGAATCAGGTTCCCACCACAAATACTCCAGAGGGACAAGCTCAGGCACCGGCAGTGCCTATTGTTATTCCGGGTCTTTAGGAGATCTTGGCTCAGATCTTGACGGTGTGTACCAGCCTTGCTCAGGCAGTTGCCGCTACTTCTCAGGCTGGGGGAAGCAGTCAGACTCCAGTTGCCCGGACACCTGAGTAGGTTACTCAGGGCCAGCAGACACCGGGGGCGGTTCCAGCCCAGTCGGTTACTCCAGTTCAGGACTTCGTGGTCCCAACTATGCCAGATGATGTGCAGTGTAAGCTGGAGAGGTTTAGTAGACTACAGCCTCCAACATTCAGTGGTGCTGAGGGCGAGGATGCCCAGGGTTTTCTAGATAAGTGCCAGAGGATCCTGCGTAGTGCTGGGATTTTGGAGACCAGTGGGGTCTCATTTGCTACATTTCAGTTTTCTGGTGCTGCTTTCACTTGGTGGGAGTCTTTTGAGAGGTGTAGGCATGTTGGTTCAGCACCCCTCACCTGGCAGCAATTCTCCACTATCTTTTTGGAGAAGTATGTACCCTAGTCACACAGGGAGGAGCAGCGCAGGCTTTTTGAGCAGCTGCATCAGGGAGAGCTATCAGTGACGCAGTACGAGATGTGGTTTTTGGAGTTGGATTGTCATGCCACCGAGTTGGTCCCTACTGATAGGGAGAGGATTAGGAGGTTTATAGATGTCATTACTTATCAGCTCTGACTTTTCATGACCCAGGAGAGAGTATCAGTTGCTACATTCGAGCAGGTTGTAATTGAGTCGGTTCGCCGCCAGGAGCCGGTAGAGAGGGAGACCAAGAGGCCTTGTGGATAGGGTGGTTCTAGTGGTGCTCCTTCTAGGGGCAGTTTCAGCATGGAAGGGGCTGTTCATTCAAGCCTCCTCGGTCAGGCTGCCCAACCCATAGTGGTGCACCTTCGGGCCATGGTTCCCGCGGTTTTCAGCCAGGCCATTCTTCATTCGGTGCCCTTCCAACCCAGAGTGCAGCTCGAGCACCATCAGCTTAGGGTTCTTCTATGCATGGTTCTCCTAGTGGTCATTCTGGTGCCAGGGGTTCATTTCAGTCCCAGTCTCCAGCTCCAGGGAGCTATTATGAGTGTGGAGAGTTCGGGCATATGAGGAGGCAGTGTCCTCACCTTCTTGGAGGTCTATCTCAGTTGAGGAGCCAGCCTTTGACTTCAGCTCCAGTTACTTCACCACCCACCCAGGCAGCCAAGGGTGGTATTCAGTTAGCTAGAGGCCGCCCTAGAGGCAGGGGTCGAGCAGGTGGAGATCAGGCCCGTATGTATGTCTTTCCAGCCAGGCCAGATGTTATGGCCTCAGATGCAGTGATCGTAGGTATTGTCTCAGTCTGTCGCCGAGATGTTTTGGCTTTATTTGACCATGGTTCTACATATTCCTATGTTTCTTCATCTTTTGCCCATTTTCTAGATATGCCCCGTGAGTCCTTAGTTACATCTGTTCATGTGTCGACTCCGGTGGGCGATACTGTTATTGTGGACCATGTATATCATTCGTGTGTGATATCTATTAGGGGTCTGGAGACCCGAGTGGACCTACTGTTACTCAGCATGGATGATTTTGATGTGATATTGGGCATTGATTGGTTATCTCTGTGTCATGTCGTTCTTGATTGTCACACTAAGACCGTGACCTTAACTATGCCCGGATGTCTGAGGGTTGAGTGGAAAGGTTCTTCTGATTATGTGCCCAGCAGGGTGATTTCCTACCTGAAGGCTCAGCGTATGGTTGAGAAGGGGTGTTTATCGTATCTGGCTTTTGTGAGGGATGTCAGTGGTGAGACTTCCTCTATTGATTCGGTTCCTGTGGTCCGTGACTTTCTGAACGTGTTTCCTGCAGACCTGTCAGGCATGCCACCTAACAGGGACATTGATTTTGGTATTGACCTGGTGCCAGGCACTCAACCTATTCCAATTCCACCTTATCGTATGGCACCAACAGAGCTAAAGGAATTAAAGAAGCAGCTTCAGGAACTCCTAAATAAGGGGTTCATTCGGCCTAGTGTGTCACCTTGGGGTGCACCGCTATTGTTCGTGTTGAAAAAGGATGGTACTATGTCTGTGTGTATTGACTATCGACAGCTAAACAGAGTTACGGTAAAGAACCGACATCCCTTGCCTCGTATAGATGACTTGTTTGATCAGTTGCAGGGTGCTAGAGTATTTTCTACGATTGACTTGCATTTCAGCTATCATCAGTTGAAGATTCGGGGGCCAGATATCCCGAAGACTGCTTTCAGGACTAGATATGGTCATTATGAGTTTCTGGTTATGTCATTCGGGCTGACCAATGCCTTAGAAGCCTTTATGCACTTGATGTACAGTGTATTCTGGCCTTATCTGGATTCTTTTGTCATCGTGTTCATTGACGATATCTTGGTGTATTCCCGATCTCGAGAGGATCATGAGCAGCATTTGGGAGTTGTGCTTCAGACCTTGATTGAGAAGAGATTGTATGCAAAATTTTCAAAGTGTGAGTTCTGGCTTGATTCAGTATCATTCTTGGGGCACGAGGTGTCCAGTGAGGGTATTCAGGTTGATCCGAAGAAGGTAGAGGCGGTGCAGAGTTGGCCTAGACCGTCATCAGCTACTGAGATTCGTAGTTTCTTTGGTTTGGCAGGTTACTACCGTCGTTTCGTAGAGGGATTTTCATCTATTGCAGCACCTATGACTAGACTGACCTAGAAGGGTTCTCGGTTCAGATGGACTGAGGAGTGTGAGGGGAGCTTTCAGAAGCTCAAGTCAGCTTTGACTACAGCTCCAATATTGATTTTGCCTATGGGTTCAGGTTCTTATATAGTTTATTGTGATGCCTCGAGACCTGGCCTTGGAGCGGTTTTGATGCAAGATGGTAGGGTGATTGCCTACGCGTCCAGACAGTTGAAGGTGCACGAGAAGAATTATTCAGTGCACGATCTTGAGCTAGCAGTTATTGTCCACGCCTTGAAGATTTGGCATCATTATTTGTATGGAGTGCATTGTGAGATTTTCACTGATCACCGTAGTCTGCAGCATCTGCTTAAGCAGAAGGATCTGAATTTCTGTCAGAGGAGGTGGTTGGAGCTTCTCAAGTATTATGACCTCACTATCTTATATCATTCAGGGAAGGCCAATGTAGTGGCCGATGCCCTGAGTCGCAGAGAGGAGAGTTTAGGGAGTTTAGCCTACCTTCCAATAGCAGAGCGACCTTTAGCACTTGATGTTCAGGCTTTAAAAGGTCAGTTGGTGAGATTGGATCTATTAGGCCTTCGCGGGTATTGGCTTGTGTAGCCTCCAGGTCTTCTCTTTATGATCAGATCAGAGCACGCCAGTATGATGATCCACACTTGCTTGTTCTTCTGGACAGGGTCCATCGCGTTGATGCCAGGGATGTGGTTATTGGCGATGATGGGGTCATGAGGATGCAGGGCAGATTTTCGTGTCCAATGTGGATGGGCTTCGAGATTTGATTCTAGTTGAGGCCCATAGTTCATGGTATTCCATCCATCCGACTATTATATGGATCGGGTTGCACGCCGCAGCAATATATGTTATATATATGGATCGGGTTTCACACTGCAGCAGTATAAATATATATGTATGTATACATGTAGTGGAGCGGACTGCCCGCCGCAGCAGTTGCGTGTGTTCATGGTACTTACTGAGTACGAGTGTTAAGTGAGAGCATGAGATACTGATAGTGGAGTCACGAGTGACTGAGAGGCTTGCCTGAGAGGCTTCATTGTTAGTGATATTGTGCCCGAGGGGCTTATATTTTATGAAAATGTTGTTTTCCACTCTTCTTTACACTGAGCCTCTGAAAATAAATGTTGGATAAAAATTTTCCTACAAGATTTTTAAATGGAAACCGGAGTTTTACGAAATATTCAGAATTGTAGATTTCTGACTTGATTTATTCATTTCCACTATTATTCATTATATGGATTTACCTAATTTAAATGCTCGTCACTACACTCAAGTTTTTAGTTACATTGATTACTTACTGAGTTGGCGTACTCACGTTACTCCTTGCACCTCTATGTGCAGATCCAGGTACCGGACCATCTCGCTAGTTGATTTCCGGACGAGTTTGGAGTTGTTCGAGGATTGAGGTAGCTGCTCAGCATCTCCAGCTCACCTCTTTTCCTTCCCTCAGATTATAGATTCTTTTGGTCTTTTGTACCTCAGACTTTTGTTGTAGCAAGTCACTGTTGTACATTCTATTTTCAGTCTTAGATGCTCATGACAGATGACTCTTGATTTTGGGAAAGTGTGTATTTGTTTTATCTCTTTCTGATATTCTTAAAATCTTCTAAATTTTGGGGAAATTATGGGTTATATATTGATAATCTGAAATGGTTGGCTAGCCTAGTTCCATGATAGGCGTCATCACGGTCGGCTTGGGATTGGGGTCGTGACACTTTTTCATCCATTTTTTCTTTTGTAAAAGTACAAAAATTTGTTCAATAATTGTAAGAACTCACGGGACGGTGACCGAAAGTCGTGAGTTCGAGTTATTCAACTTGAAGTGGACTGTTTTGTGGGTTGTTTTGTGTTGTTTTTGGTTTGTCTATGTTGCTTCTATTTTATAGAGTTTTGGAGGATAAAGGGTGTGGAGAAACATCACATAATATCAGAATGGTGGGCAGGTCATTCGTCGTTACATTTACATGTTGTTTGACAATACTATGGTTGTTGTTTTGTGTATGAAGTGATTAGGGTGTGTGTGGGATATTTTTGTGGTGTATTGTGATGGAGATAAGGTTGGAAAATGATGTATACATATTGTTATTGTTGTTTTCTTGTTGTTGTTGGTGTTACGTCAAATTGGGGGGAAGTAAAGACTATTGGGGAGATGCTGCCCGTTTTATTTAATATAAGCATGTCGTTCGTTGTGCGATAGTTGAAGCTTCCGTAACATAATGATAGTATGATCGTTGTTGAAAATTAAGGTACGACGCGATGAGTTCAAGATTTTTATTGGAAAGATTGTAATAAGATATGTTATGTCTATCCCTTCATTTCATTTGGCATGATCCATCTGATACAAATGAAATGATTAAATATGGAACTTTCATAAATGAATCTATTCTTAGAATTACTAGGGGTGCCTATGTTCTTGATTCCCCATGTGTCCTATAATTATATCATCTATTCATGGGTCTCATAAAATACGTAAGGTGATAAAGTTTATTTCAGTGTATTAACCAAAGGCATATTAATCTTATGGCATTCCTAGAGATCTTATTGACTTACTTCATTATGCATTGCATTCATTTATACATGTACATTGAACCATGACCAGTTGGTGTTATATACGCATATATTATATGTTTATGGGGTATGGGGAAAGGTTACGACGTTATATACGCACCAATACCTGATCAACTAGTATACGTTGATAATTTCGCCCACTGAGGTCGACATGATATGATGGGATGCCCTCAGAGGCTTGAGGGTGTTATGTACACATATACATATGCATGATATGAAATTTAAAGGCATATACATGACACGATAAAGATTTCATGATACACTGAGCTATTCAGACTTACAGGTTGAGTTCTCTACCCCATGTTTCTTTCATGTCTTTTGTATACTACTTTTCATGCCTTACATACTCGGTACATTATTTGTACTGATGTCCATTTTCCTGGGGACGCTGTGTTTCATGCCCGCAAGTCTCGGTAGACAGGTTTACACTCCTCTTAGTAGGCTATCAGCTCAGCGGAAGATGCTGGTGCACACCACTTGCTTCAGAGTTACCAGAAACGGCTCCTCGAGTCGAACAGGCACCAGAAAGGTCGAGCAATAATGGGTCAGCAGACGACCCCGCCATTATGAAGATACTCGAGTACCTCACAAAGAGGATTGAATCGAGCAAAAAGAAGATAGAAGTTAACGACAAAAAAGTGGAGACTTATAACACGGGGGTCAATCAGATCCCGGGCGCACCCCCGATTTTTGAACGGTGTAGATTCGAAAAAGTTCGTTCAAAATCCATTCCCATCAAGTGCATCCTCGAAGTCCATCTCGAAGAAATTTAGAATGCCCGATCTCCCGAAGTACAACGGGACCTCGAACCCTAATGAGCACATTACTGCTTATACTTATGTTGTGAAAGGGAACGACCTAAAAGATGACGAGATTGAATCCGTCTTATTGAAAAAATTTGGAGAAACACTATGCAAAGGGGCCATGATGTGGTATCATAACCTGCCCCCGAACTCAATAGATTCGTTTTCCATGATGGAAGACTCTTTTGTGAAGGCACATGCTGGTGCCATCAAGGTCGCCACGAGGAAGTTTGACGTCTTCAAATCAAGCAAAGAGAGAATGAGATGCTAAGGGAATTCGTGTCCCGTTTCCAGCTGGAACGCATGGAATTACCACCGGTCTCCGATGATTGGGTAGTGAAAGCCTTCGCCCAGGGCTTGAATGAGCGAATCTCGATAGCCTCAAAGCTGTTGAAATAGAACTTGATCAAGTAACCCACCATAGTTTGGGCGGATGTGCAGAACAGGTATTAGACAAAGATCAGAGTCGAGTATGACCAATTGGAGGCCCCTTCGGGCTCAGTGTATCCCAGCAGGCTCTTAGCAAAGGAATCGAGGTTCCCAGAAAGAGAGCCGAGGCCAAGCAAAGAACGGTATCAACCGTATATAGAAAATAAGAGAAATATCCCGAGGCGTAACATACCTTGAAGTGACCAAATGATGGATCAGGGACAGAATCCCCGGGGACCCGTGAACAAAGCAGGATTTTATAGACACACAGGACCGGTAGAGGCACCCCGACTATCTGAGTACAACTTCAACATTGACGTTTCAGACATCGTATCGGCCATAGGTAGAATCAAGGACACAAGGTGGCCGAGACTCGTACTATCAGATCCTTCGCAAAGGAAACTGAACTTTATATGTGAATACCACGGTACTAACAGTCATAGGACCGAAGATTGCAGACAGCTTCGAAAAGAGGTAGCCCGACTGATTAGCAAAGGGCACCTTCGAGAGTTCCTTGGCGACCGAGCTAAAAACCAATTTTAGGAAAGAGAGGCGAACCGGAAAAATGAAACAGGAGAACCACAGCACGTCATCCACATGATTATCGGATGAGTCCACGTCCCTCAAGGACCCATTTTCAGGCAAACAAAAGTATCCATCACCAGGGAAAAACAAACTCGGAGCTACATACCTGAAGATGCTCTTTCATTCAGCGAAGAGGACATCTAGATCTTGTCTCAACCTCATAATGACGCCCTGGTAATTTCTTTCCTTTTGAATAAATTTCAGGTTAAACGTGTGCTCGTGGATCCAGGTAGCTCAGCCAATATAATTAGGTCGAGGGTGGTAGAGCAACTCGGGTTGCTCGACTAGATCGTGCCCGCCTCCCGTGTCCTCAACAGATTCAACATGGCGAGAAAAACAACCAAAGGGGAAATCATCCTCCCAGTCAGCGTGGCTGGTACAATTCAAAACACAAAGTTTCATGTCATCGAAGGTGACATGAGGTACAATGCATTGCTCAGAAGGCCATGGATTCATAGTATGAGGGCGGTGTCGTCAACCCTTCATCAAATGATGAAGTTCCCTACGAATGATGGAATAAGAATAGTATACGGGGAGTAGCACGCAGCAAAATAAATGTTCACAGTACACGATGTGGCATCGACATCGGCACCTTCTACATCAAAGGAGCCAAAAAACAAATAAGTATCCAAGTATAAATCACAAACTGCATCCTCGATGAACTAATAAAGGACCGTGCAGCGTCCTCGGAACGGGTAACTGAAGCATATCGAGGTTTTTATCCCAAAGGATCATGCCACGTCGGATTTTATCCCAAATGGGTTTTACCGATGAGGATTTTAACGAGGCAACACCCATATGCTACCTAAAGAGAACTCACCAAGTATTTGTCTTCTCTTCAATCAACCTCAAATACTGAGGGGCATCCCCCCGGGAGATCACTGAAATATGCCAAAGAGGGTCTCGAAATGAGAATAATGTATAGGACCAAACGGTCGAATGAACCGTGTCCACATAGAATAATCGAACCCTTGATGGTGAAAAATGTATACTTGTACCAAGTAATCGGAGAAGAATATTTTATCATCAAAACACTTCGCCCATCAAAGAAGTTTGCTATTTTCACAAGAAACGGCCCCGGGGCTAGAAATTTTCCAAACACTCGGGGACTGTCCTCGACAGTCACCCTATCGAGTCATCCAAAACTCGAAGCCATAAGACCTCAAGGCTGGAAACTTCAAGTTAATAAGCCCTCTATGAGTCAATATCAACAACATAAGCCCTCCATGAGCCAATATCAACAGTGTAAGCCCTCAACGAGGCAACGTTAAAATTATAAGACCTTAAAAAAGGCATAATCCCGACTCGGGATGTGCAAATTTGCATGTGCAAGTTTGTAAGGCATGTGAAAATTTGTAAGACCATAAAAAGGCATAATCCCGATATCAAAGTTAAGGATATATATTCGAACTTGTAAGACCCCTAAAAAGGCATACCCTCAATATAGACGTCGAGACTATCTTACTCGGGGACTAAAAAGCTACAGGCAAATGCAATGACCACTGTCATAAGGCTCCGGCCAAACTACAAAACTCGGAGACATCCGACTGCTACCATAAAATCAGTCCTCCAATTACTTCAAAAAAAACCGGTTAAAGGTCGTACCGACCCAACTCGTAAGAGCCCGAGTTGCCAGCCACATAAAAGGTCATACCGACCCAACGCATAAGAGCCCGATTCACCAGCCACATTAAAGGGCGTACCGACCCAATGTGTAAGAGCATAAGCGCTATCCTAAAAAGCCTCAGGGCCGATTTAAAAAAAATTGAGGGTCGATGAGCTCGAGTCGAAACCCGATCCAAAGACTGAGCCCGATACGGTTAACTAAAGTGCCTAAGGGCCAAATGCGTAAGAGCCCGAGCGCCAGCTATATCAAAGGGCGTACTGACCCAATGCGTAAGAGCCCACGGGTCATCCTAAAAAGCCTCAGGGCCAATTTATAACCCCAAGGGTTTCATCTCGAAGTCCATTTCATCGGGCAAATTATCGATAAGAAAATTAGAAAAACCAAAGAATCTTTTATATATATGTGTATTACAAATATGCATTTACAATGCTCCCACAGGATTCTTTACGAAGTACAAGGAAGAAAAACCTAGTCTGCTCTAGGGACCAGCTCCCTCGAAAGACTTCAAATATCAGCATCGACACTAGAAGAAAGGAAAAACTTGGCGTCGATCTCATCTGCCTTGGCCTACTTTATCTCTTCCGAGAGATCAAAGCCCCTAGCATGAATCTCTTCGAGAGTCTCCCTCCGAGTCCTGCATTGGCATACTCATTTCCCCTCTTCTCTCTGTCAAAAGATCCCCTCAGCTCAGCCCGAGCATCGGCAGCATCTTTAAAATAAACGGCCACTTTCTTATCGGCCATTGCTCGAACTTCTTTAGCTTCAGCTCGGGCGTCCACGACCTCGGCCTTCATATCAAAAGATCAGTCTCGAGCTTGGCAATCTTGATTTTTTGAATTGAGCTATCTTCTCGAGCATTGCAAAGTTGTATCTTGAGGGCAGAAGCCTTGGCCAAAGTATTCCTTTGGGCCACTGCATGAACGCATATCTGCGCCTTCAATGCATTGCATTCGGAATTGACCTGTCCGACTTCGCCCGAAAGGCGTTCCAATGCTTTCTCTTTTCTCTGCAACTGAAGCACCAAAACATTAATTCTCGAAGGCGCGAAAGGAGGCACATACTCCCGCAAAATAAGGATTACATGTTGCTTGATATTGCCTTCGTAATCTCGGCATTGATTCACCTCCGATCGAAGGCATATCAATTCTTTTGTCTTCTCATTACAAAGAAGCCTGAGAGATTTCTCCTTGCCTAAGGTCTCCCGCAACTTGGCCTCGCAACGGAGCAACTCAGCCTACGAAAAAGAAGCTTCAATTCAATGAAAATACAAAACTGAAAAACCAAAAAATCCAACCAAAACTCACCTCAGAACAGAGCCATTGAGCCTCCTCAAAAGTTGCGCATTTGTCTACTGGCCTGGTCCCTTCGGCCCCAGTTGAACCGGTCTCGATAGGGGCATGGTCACTCGAGACCCAACTTGGTTCGAGCGGCCCCTGGCCCGAACATCCATCGAAGTACCTTCGAGGGTGGAAGCAGACGATGGGGGAGGACTCTTTCTCTTTCCCCCTCGAGGAACCTCTCCCTCGAGACTAGAGGTCTCAGGCCTATCAGGATCGTCAACCTTGGGAGGGGCCCTGGCTCGAGCCGTAGACGAAGAACCAACCTCCCTAGGAGAGTTGATGTCCATAGAATGACCGACATATATAAAGTATTCTTCAGAGACGGCGTCTTCTTTGTTTCTCCAGGCAGGCCCCACCTCATTGAGAATGTCATCATCCGTAGAGGACCTTTTTCGCTTATTCCTCCCTCGGCTTCGAAACCGACGGGCCTACCCTCTCCTCGAAGGGACACTGTCTCACCTTGGAGAATCCACCAACACCTGTGGTGGCAGAGTTAGTACACATAAAAGAAAGCATTCCTCAAAAGGCAACAACATGGCTCATATCGTGGTGCTTTGCTTCCCATCTTCCCTTCGACAGATATTGCCACTTGCGTTTGTCATATGTCGAGGAAGATGCCAGCCTCTGAGTCCAGTCCGCAAGATCGGGGATTTCCTCATGCATCCACGAGACCGCTGAGAAAGAGAAAAAGAAATATTCTTATAAAGTGACAAGAGTAACGGGCACTAATGTACGACATAGTACTTACGTTTGAAGTTCTCCATTTTTCGGGAAATGGCAGGAACTCCGCAGGAATGATGTCGACGGTCCTCACTCGGACAAATCAACTCATCCATCCTCTGTTCCGGTCCTCATCATTGCTGGCAATGAAAGTTTTGGTGGATCGGCATCATAACGTAATCAGGCCTCGACAATGCTGAGGCCGATATAATCTAATAAGGTGGATAAGGGTAAACACGAGCTCAGCCTTTTCGGTAAAGTACCTCATCATCAGCACTATCCGACAAAAGGACGGATGAATCTGAGCCAGGGTGACTCAGTACCTTTTGCATAATTCAAGCACAAGGCGGTCGAGAGGGCCCAATGTAAATGGGTATGTATACACGTTCAAGAATCCCTCCACATAGGTCATAATATTCTCTTCTCGAGAAGGTATCTGCAGCATCACATTTTCACCCCATCCGCAATCTCTCCTCATGGCCTCGAGGTGGTTTTCTTTTATCGATCGAATAAACCTTGACGCATGCTCTCGATGGCCTGGGCATCGAAGGATTTCTCTAGTGCAAAGTCTTCTGTCAAAGCAAAACAGCTCTTGGTGAACGGATTCGGGCACGAAAGCCATAACTACTTAAGCAAAGGTAAAAAGGAAGAAATGAGAACAGTTTCACAAGATGACAAAAGAAAGAGAACGTTGAAGAGAAAGCTGGTTTTGCAAAGTTGCAAGACTTAAACTGAAGAGGAAGTAAGTATATATATATAGAACAAGCGGTGACTATTCAACTACTTTGAAAGCCAATTAATTATGACAAGTTATTATAACTTTTGGGGAAGTGTAACGGTGGCGCCACCTCGATCACTTCAAGATCATGTTATATGAATGACACCGTCACACAGCTTTCGAGGGATCGAAACCCCCGTGCCGACCTAGCCTCGATAAGGTGTCCGATATCGAGGGGCCCTATTATTGCAAGAACGGGTTTCAAAGAGCTAAAATCAAAGCTTGAAAGTAGACTTTTGCGTAAGCATTGCGGGGCAAAGTTTGGGAAATATGAAATAAAGAGATATTTTATTTCAAAAATGTATTTACAAGGGTATTTATACGAAAATTCCCCCCGAGGGTCCCATGTACAAAAAAGAGAAAAAGAAAAACAGTAGGTAAAATCTACTCTTCGCCTTCACTGCTACTCGAGCCGCTTTCAGAGCCCTTATCCGACATAGTTGAAATCGTCGATTCTTCCTCTAGGGCTCTGGTTTCTTCAATCTCGGCAGAGAGATCGACTCCTTTAGCACTTGCTTCCTCAAAGGCTTGCCTCCTGGCTTGTAAGCGAGCATGGGCAACTGCCCAAGCCAGTTTTAGCTCGGCGTTCTCGGATATCTCCCTGACCCGTGCATTCACGGCAGCAGCATCCCTCTTGTACGAAGAGACAAATTCATCGGCCTCAGATAATACAGCAGCCTCCTCCTGAGCACCTCGAAGAAGGTCTTGAATCGAGGATAGCTTCCCCCGAAGCGCGTCCCTCTCCGAAGCCACGACATCATTCAGCCGAGCCAACTCATTTATTTCAGCGTCCTTGGTCGTAACATCCTCTCGGAGCTTCCCCACTAGGGCATCCTTCTGCCTAATCTGAAAGGCAAAAAAAACAAGCCGATTAGCACCAAGTATGTCAATGGAAAATAAATTTGTGGTTACCATAATACCTGCTCGATGAAGTCGACCCTCTCTCGGAGCCTCTATCCGATCCTGCTCGGAGGTTGATCAATTCCTTCTCTTTTCGGGCACATAGAGCCTCTAGCTCGACCGACTCCGATATAAGCTTCTCAAGCTCCTCTCCACGATGAGTCAACTCATCTTTCATCTTGAAGAAGGCTTGGTCATACAGCTTCTTGACCTGTATTAAAGGAAGAAAGTTAGAAAGCAAGGTAGGAAGTTGAAGAACGGCATATTATTTCAAGAAAGTCACCTGCTTTTGGAGCCTCTCAGCCTGCTCTAGGGAAACGGGGGCATTGATAACGATCTCCTCCTTTACGCCTTCAAAATAATCTCTGAATGCGCCATCCCCTCCGTGAGAGGTCCCCAAACCGGGGGCATTCCTCTCTTGGTCATCTCGTATCTCCCCTGGAAAGAACGACAGGCCCGATTGAAATCCATCGGCAACATCAGCCTCTATCAAGGCTTCCTCTCACCCCAGAAAAATTTCGGAAGAAGATCCCTGGAACTCACCGACACGGGCTGTGCCATGTCCGACGTGCGGCTCGGGGATTGCACCCGAACCCTCCTCGAGGGTCTCCCCAACATAGGGCGGGTCCGCATCAGCCGCCTCCAACTCAGCAGATGACTGCCCAACAACTCTCGAAGCATCAGCGCTTCGTTTTTCCCTTTTACCAAAGAGTAGGTATCATCAATTTCTTCCTCGGCTCGCAGGCTCTCAGCGGCCATTGAGGATAGGACCGTGGCATCGGTCTTGGGTTTCCGAGCCTTTTCCTTTTTGGATTTTGGAGACTCCAATGAGGACTCCTTATTCCTTTTCTTGTCCTTGGCAATCTTCAGAGCCTCTTCCTCACCAGGAGGATGCGGTCTCATCAACACGCCTTCCCCAAGGCCTGCACAAGCTTGATATATCAAACTCACCACCATCAAGAATACTTATAAAGAATGAGTAAACACCAACAACAACGAGAGCATACCGTGGTTCTTAGTCTGCCACCATTCTTTAGGCAGATCACGCCAAATGCATTTGTTGTATGGAAAAACGCAATCCAAATATTTGACCCACCCCGGAAGGTCCTGGACCGCGTGGGAAACCAAACGGTGACTACACAATAAGAAGAAAATCAGTCAAGAGAAAAAGAGGTGGCAACACATACTCAATTCAGGGATACTTACGTTTCATATTCCATTCCTCCGGGAATGGCATTCTATCGGCAGGCAAAGAACGCCTTGGCAGATCGACAGTGCAGCTTAATTAAGCCCCCTCGGAAGAGATGAGGGATGTATAATCTGATCAAGTGGTCGAGGGTGAAAGTCATTCCCTCGACCATGTTGGTAATGTGTTGAATCATATATACAATCCTCCAAAAAGAAGGATAAATCTGACCGAATGTCACTCGGTATTGACAACAAAAGTCAAGAATCATCGGGTAAATCGGTAGAGAGGAAGAATCTATGGGGCCTAAAGTAAAAGGATATGTATATATGTTGAGAAAGCCAGCCTTATACGTGACTATGCTTTCGTCAACTGTATGGATTTCTACTCGGGCCGCCTCCCCCTATCGGCAGTCAAGTTTTACCCTTTCTGTATCAGATACTGCACTTATATATCGAGACATAGGCTTGCATCGGCCCGGTGTAGAAAGGGGTTTTTCAATTCTGAAATCGGAGACGGTGTCGAAAGGACCAGGGGTGCACTGCTCGATGATAGGAGGATTTTTCTACTTGCCCTTAGACGGGCGTGATGAAGAAGAGGCTCCCTCCTTTTGAGGTACCGTTTTGGAAGTTTTTTCCATGGTTATAACTGAGTTTTGAAGAGAGAAGATGAAGAAGCAAACGCAGATAGAAGATGAGAGTGGGAAATACTTACTGAAAGTTTGAAGATTTGAAGATGTTGAAAAATTATGAAAAGGAAAGTGATTGAAGTATTTATAGAGGCCCTTTGGGCATGCTTGAAGCAGAATGGTCAAACTAATAACGGTTCATGGGCTTCTCGAGAATTGACTTGACGGAGACCTCTGCACAGCTTTTTATGTCACATCATTTAATGCTCTGAAGAGACTAACGTCATAATAAGGATATCGAAGAAGCAAGGATTCAAGACCTTTTCTTATCACTTCATTCTAAGAAACGCAGGGACTATCTGTATATGGCTAAAATCGGAGAGCCCGATTTATGATCATTACAGAACTCAGAAGGCTCGAGGGTTCGAGTTTGGAATTGAGGGACGTGTCGAGGATACTTGACCTCGAGGTAGTGAAAATCGAAGACCAACATGTGAAGGTGAGAAATCCCCAAAGGGCACGTGGTTAAAGCTGACCAAGTACGCAAAATAGTACAAGCCCGTATTGTGGCATTAAATGGATGTACCAGCCATCTGTCTTTGTAATAATTACACATGTACTATGTTGGGATTCTCCCTCATATATAAAGGGGACCCTTGTCATTTTGTAAGACGCATGATATTCAATACAAGAACAAGAACATTCTCTGCTCACTAACTCAAACATTCTCTACAATTATTTTATTGATTTATTGATTTTCATTTATTGCATTCATTAATTGCTCTTAGTTTATTACCTCGTTATTAATCATAAAGAGGATATCTTCGAGGCCTTCAATACTGTTGTATCGTTCTCGACAACTCCTGTCAAGACCTTGAGTTCGACCTCGAGGCCCATTCCGACCAAGCTCGAAACCCCATCTCTCTACTGCTCGGTTTGCGCAATCTCGTTACCCTTCGCTCTTATCTCGTTTTCTCACTTCTCACTTAGTACCTACTACCTAAACAACTGGTATTAAAATAGATCATGTAGTTTAGAACCACAAAATCAAATATAATTGTAATTACCATTTTTAAGGTAAACAGCACTCAACACTCAACACTCAATACACTCAACACTCTGCGCTCACTGGGGTGTGTACAGACTCCAGAGGGCTCCCAAAGCCCAAGCGCTAAGTACGGACAGCTCACGTGCTACGCGGACAACTCACGCGCTATGGTATCAATACCTGGACCCGCATGGTCAGCTCACGTGCTACGCGGATAGCTCACGCGCTATGGTATTAATATCCTAACAACCAGTCCCTCGGCCTCACTCAGTCATGTACCAGCGCTAAGCACGGACAACTCACGTGCCATAATATCAATACCTGGATCCGCACGGTCAGCTCACGTGCTACGCGGACAACTCACGCGCTATGGTATCAATACCTGGACCCACACGGTCAACTCACGTTCTACGCAGACAACTCACGCGCTATGGTATTAATATCCTCTCAACCATGCCCTCGGCCTCACTCAGTCATGTACCTCTTCAGCCTCACAATGCACCACAAATAAGAGGAAACAGCCCACATCAAGTATCACAACATATCAGCAAAATAATAGACTGAGGTAACCATGCACCATAATTTCTATGACTGAGTACAAATAACATGAGCATGAATAAATCCTAAACATGATCTCTTACATGAAGGCAGACAAGTTCACCAACAAGTAAATACATAAACATATATAATGGTTATTAGGCCTCACAGCCTCACGAGACGGACCAAGTCTCAATCCCTCAAGGTGCACACCCACGCCCATCACCTAGCGTGGTTATCACCTCCAAACAATAACATAATATCAAATTCTCTGGGTTTATACCCTCAAAGCCGGAGTAAAAACCGTTACTTAACTTAACCGCATAAAAATCCTACTCGTGGATGTCCTCGTCTCTGGACTCGGTCTCCAAAAGCTCCAAATCTAACCAAAATCAGAATACTACTATCAACATAGGCTAAATAATCAAATTCCACAATAAAAACTACAAAATATGGCTAAAAGTTGAAATCGGCCAAAACCTGATCCCCGGGCCCACATCTCGAAACCAGTCAAAATTGGAAGAATAATAAAACTCGTCCTCTTCGAGTCTAACCATATAAATTTTATCAAAATTGGACTCCGTTTGGTCCCTCAAATCCCTACCTAAAACTCTCCAAAACTCAAGCCCTAACTCTTTAATTTCAATTTGAAATCATCAATCAAATCCCAAAAACGAATATGGATTCATGAAATATAACCAAAACCGAGTAGATAACACTTACCCCCAATCCCTATGGTGAAAATCTACTCCAAAATCTCCCAAATCCGAGCTCCCCAACTCAAAATATGACCGAATGAACAAACCCTTATTTTATATATTTTTCTGTCAGCTATTCTGTCGCGTTTCTCATGCCAAACGAACCTGAAACTCTCTTTTTATGCCTCCAACAGATTCCTTGTGAAAAACTAGCAACTTAGGCTTTTGAATCACTCAATTTGACCTTATAATGAAGGAGATATGTTGGTTTCAATATTTGCAAATAGTGTAGATTTTTAAATATGCCGTCAATGGTAATTTTGTAATTAATTCGAAAAATCTGGCAACCTAATTCTTAGAAAATGATCATAAAATTCTCATATGATGTCCAAATTCGACGATTCTTTTTGCTACGGGTCCATAATTACGATATGGATCTAATGCTTTAATCAAAAAGAAATCAGAGCTCATTTGTTCAATATGATATAATTTATGCTTGAAGAAACGGCGTCGAAACATAAGAAAAACGAGCGCAATACAACCCAAACCTATCCGAAACTCACCCAAGACCCTCGGGACCTCAACCAATAATTCCAACAAGTCATATATCACTATCCGAACTTAATCAAACCTCCGAAACACCCAAAACAACAACAAAACACCAAATCAACCTCGATCAAGCCTAAGAACTTCCAAACTTCCTAAATTCGTCAACGACGCCGAAACCTATGAAACCACGTCCGAATGATCTCAAATTTTGCACACAAATCACAAATGACACTATGAACCTACTCCAACTTCTGAAAATTCCATTCCGACCCCGATACCCAATTTTCCACTATCGACCAAAATCGCCAAATTTCCAACTTTCGCCAATTCAAGCTAATTCTACCACGGACCTCAAAATTACATTCCAGACACACTCCGATGTCTAAAATCACCCAATGAATCTAATCGAATCATAAAAATCCAAATCCGAATTCGTTTACTCATAAGTCAACTTTCTGTTGACTTTTCTAACTTAGCTTTCTAACTAAGAGACCAAGTGTCTCATTTCACTCCAAGACTACTCCGGGCCCAAGCTTACCAACTCGATACAACTCCACATAGCTGAAAAATACATAAAGAAGCATAAATGGGGAAAAACTCAGAACGACAGGCCGGGTCGTTACATCAGATAAGCCAACTGAGAAGGAACAAAAGGAAATATATGGTACTAGCAAGTTAAAGGAAGGTTGAGAGTAGTATACATAGATATGTGTATGTCGCAAGTTAAAGTATCGTAGAGAGACAAGGTTTTAGGTAGATAGGAGTAAGGATAAGAAAAGGGGAGTGAGAAGGTGACAAGAATAGGTAAGACTTCGGAATTAAGCCCATCAAAATAAGAGAGTTGATTGTTATCATAAGTTATAGAAAGCTCAGTATAGCTTGAATAAACTCGGAGGAGTTTAAGACTAGGAGCATTTAGAATAGATAGAATGATGCCCTGGTAGTAGAATAGGGATGTGAGTATGATAAGTGATAAAAAGATGATGTTTATGAATATAGTCTTCGATTGAAGTAATGATATAACGAGAAAGGATTTCATGAATTGCAAGATATTACAATACCTCCCATAAGATGAATCACGTTCAGTTGCAATGAAATATGCTTATTGAAGTATAGTATCGTTAAGGTGAATTAGGCAAATCACTTCAAATTTTTCCTGATGCAACATGAGCCCTAGTGACAGTGTATTACATAAGAGGTTTCAAGTTATCAGTGGTAGATTGTGGATCAATATTAAGGTGAATCAACAATGGATGGATAAAAGTTACAAAGTATGGAATGAGATTAGGTCGTCATTATTAAGATGAACAGTAATGAGGCCTAGAGATTGGCTAAAAGCTGGAGGAAAAAGGAGAGAAGAGTCGCATAGACGCACATACAAGGTTAGAGCCGTACATGTTGCATGACAGAAGGTAGCAACAGTTACGATATTTAAATAATTCCGATCACAAGTCGTGGTGTGAGAAAGAGGCCTAATGGAGGGAATGCCATGGCCTTTAGATTTGTTCACATAATAGTTGACTATGGAAAGGACAATATTAAAGTATTCGTAAGAGCTACAGGTTATGAGACTGATAAGCGCATCAGTCAATATTCGAGGATGAATATTCCAAAGAAGGGAATGATGTTACACCCCATGTTTTCGTACGTGAGAGTACGTCGTAAGCCAATTGATGTAAGATCAGAAATGAGATCGTATTTGAAAGTGCATAAATAAATTTAATCATGTTACCTTATAGGTTACAAATCTTTAATATCATGGACAACAAGTGCCAAGAGGTTTGAAAGTCTTAGAATCTAAACAAATTGAAGAAAATAAGTTTCATCGAATGTCGACAAGTTGGGAATGTTATATCATGTACTTTTGGGGTGATACTAGGGTGCTTAACATGATGAGGAGGTAATGTTTTGAGTTGTTTTAATTGTATGATAGTCGGGTATTATGTTTTGAAGTCAAGCGAGTTGTGGAACAAAAGTTGGCAAAGGTTATCAGAAGTTACAATTACAAATGTGCTGAAAACTAGGTCAAATGTGGTTGAGCTTTTCTACAATATACTTTGAGTTACAGGATGATCTATCTACCAAATTGAATATCTACGAGTCTAATTTCTAACGCATTGAACCATTCATCAATACAAAATAGGAGTACAGAGATATTTACATTCTCGCGCGACTGCACATACTGCACAGGTAACAAGTACGTGTGTCACCTACTTGCTTAAATGAAAGGACGAAATATGTCCAAAAAAGGGCTAGTTTGAGTCGTCCAAACAACCCTTTTAAGGTCTTATTTCCTTTAGATGTACATTCATCATAGATCAAGAAAATCAGAGATACACCCCAGCAAACTTCTCCCAAAATTCAACACAAAACCCTAAATGATTTTCTCTTCTTTTCAAGTTCTAGTTGGAGGAAAACCTAAGGGTTGAAGAACCAAGATAGGAGCTGAGATATTCACCAAATAAGGTAAGTATACTTACCACTTTCATCCATTTTTTCTGCTGTAAAAGTAGAGAAATTCGTTCAATAATTGTAATAACTCACGGGACGATGATAGGAAGCCGCGAGTTCGAGTTATTCAACTTATAGTGGACTGTTTTATGGATTGTTTTGTGTTAATTTTGGGTAAAAAGTTTTGTTTCTATTTTATGTAGTTTTGGATGATAAAGAGTGTGGAGAAACACCAAATAATGGCGGAATGGTGGGCTGGTCAATCGTTGTTATATTTTCAGGTTGTTTGACACTACTATGGTTGTTGTTTTGTGTATGAAGTGAATAGGGTGTGTGTGGTCTGTTTTGTGGTATATTATGATGGAGATAAAGTTGTATAATGATGTATAAACGTTTTTATTTTTTTGTTCTTTTTGTTGTTGGTGTTATATAGAATTGGGCGGAAGTAAAGATTATAGGGGAGATGCTACCCGTTTTATTATAAAATAAGCTTGTCGCTCGTCGTGCGATAGTTGAACCTTACGTAAAGTAACGATAGTATTATTATTGTTGTTGTAGATTAAGGAGAGATGCAACGATTTCAACATGGTTATTGGACAGATTGTAATAAGGTATGTTATGGCTATCTCTTCTTTCCTTTTGGCAGGATCCATATTATACTAGTGAAACGAGCAAAAGCGAAATTTCATAAATGACTCTGTGCTTAGAAGTACTAATGGTGCCTATGTTATTGATTCCCCATGTGTCCTATTATTATATCGTATGTTCATAGGTCTCGGAAAATACGTAAGTTGATAAAGTTTATTTCATGATATTAACTGAAGGCATATTGATCTTATTGACTTACTTTATTATGCGGCATTCATTTATACATGTTCATTTACCCATGACCAGATGGTTTTATATACATGTATATTATATATATATATGGGGTATGGGAAAAGGTTACGACGTTATATATTCACCACCACCTAATCAGCTGGTATACGTTGATGATTTCACCCACTGAGGCCGATATGATATGATGGAGTGCCCTCAGAGGTTTGAGGATGTAATATATGCATATACCTATGCATGATATGACATTTAAACGCATATACATGACACGATATAGGTTTCATGATTCACTGAGTTATTCAGACTTAAAGGATAAGTCCTTTACTCCATGTTTCTTTCATGTCTTTTATATACTACTTTTCATGCCTTACATACTCGGTACATTATTTTTACTTATGACCATTTGCATGGGGACACTATGTTTCATGCTCTCAAGTCCCGATAGACAGGTTAACACTTCTCCTAGTAGGCTAACTGCTCACCGAAAGGTGTTGGTGCACTCTATTTGCTCCGGTGTTGCCTGTTTGATCAGTATGCTTTGGACACGTATTGATTGGTATGGCGAGGACCTATACCGACCTTTATGATATTTATTTACTCGTAGAGGCTTGTTGACGGATGTTATGCATATGAAATATTGTATGGCCTTGTCGCCCTATGTTTTGAGTGTACAACTGATCACTTTGGTCTTATAGGCATGTATGTCACATGTATAAGTTTATATTGCATGTTGGGTCGTCCCATGTCAAGTATTCTTTTATGTTTATTTTGGTTATCTTATGATGGCCTTTCCGGCTCATCTACTCATGATAGTATGATAAGAAAGATATGTTATATTGGTACTCGGTTAAGTTAGGCACCGGGTGCCTATCGCGTCCCTTCGGTTTGGGTCGTGAAAAGTTAGGGTCTAAGGAGATCCCTAGAACTATGCCAATCTGGGAGCTATGCCATGGGCTAAAGTTTCAAATAAATTGGCACAAGATCCGACTTCAAATGCATGCACCTCCCAAAATATAAAGATTTAGGTGGTGACATACCTATCAAATTAAATCACTTTGAGTCAAGTTTCCAACGCATCAAACTATTGTCATTTGGATATTTCTACATAAAGTTATGGCCATTTTACCAGACATATCCCATTTGTGAGCCCATATGTGCAGCAGCGCACAAAAGAGGGGTTTTTGCCTTGTATGTGCGCCCAGTTGCGCGGTCACTTGCCCAGGTGCGCGGCCGCGCACATAGGAGCCCTATAAATGCCCCCAAGGTTGGTGAGAGATGGGCTAAATCATTTCTTTGAGCTAGGCCTTGCTTTAACAAAGGGGAATCTGTCCTATACTTCCCTCCCATGAATCAAGGTAATGTTTTTTGAGTATTTTGAGTTGATTACTACTCCTAAACACATATATTAACGAGGATTAATCTTGAAGATCCATAGATTTATATTCAAATCCTAAATTGGTCAAGAACATTACAAGTTCGGATTTTCAAGTGTTTCACTATAAGAGGTATGTCTACCATCTCTAACTAATTTATGGTGATTATTTATGTATAAAATATAGTTAGGACTTATGATATGGTGATTGGAAGCCATAAGTGCGTAACCTAGGTTGTGTTTGTATTGTAGAGATTGCAAAATGGTTTAATTGATGAGATTTATGGGTTGGGAGTGAATCGTTGGGCATGCATGTGCTAATGGAAGTTGTGGATAGCCTAGAGATGAGGGTAAGCTGAATCATTGGTGTGGAAGGTGATTGTTAGGTGAAGAACTTCCATTGAAGGAGGTTGTAGAAAAACTATGCACATTAGATATTTGATTAAAAGTCTAAATGACTTAAAGTATATAAATCTTACTTATATTGATACAATTGTGTTGCATTGTTGTAGATTGAGGGCATCATAGTATTATTAAGGGCCTGATTTCAGGTATGTTGGCTAAACTTCTCTTGTAGAATTGAATCCCATGATATGCTCGTAAGTTTCAAGTGTGATTGGCCCAAGCTCTTGTTTCTAATGTCCCGAGCCATTCCCAATAAGTTGAGTTATTCCAAATAAGAATTTTGCCGAAAGTTATATACTCAAATGTGTCCCAATTGAACCCATCATATTGTGTTCTCCTTCGAGAAATTATTCAAGTATGACTAATGTATCAAAATGTTATGACTTAAATTCATGTTCAATTACAAATTCATCATGCCTTATTTTGGAAGGAGGACTCAATACGTTTAAGACTCTTATTGCTCATATGTATATTAAAAGTCTTGATTTCAAATGTTATTATTGTTGATAACAAATGATGATGCTTGAAAGTGAAAGAAAAAAGTATGAAATATAAAATGCGACCAACGTGGCAAGAATAAAAATTACACTTGCAGCCAATAGTGCCAATGAAATGAAAGGAAGTGTGAAGATTATGATATGAGTTGTAACTCCTCTATATAATAAATATTTTGGGAGTATCGTTTAGTCACCGAGTAGGGGTAGGTTGAAGAAATCTAAACCCGAAACTACACGTTTGAAGTAGGAGTGATTGTGGGGAGCGATAAATCCCCATGATTGATATGTTGAAATTATTCCCCTTAATTGGGATAAGATTGATGTTTTGAGATTATTCCCCTTAATTGGGATGAGATTGATGTGTTAAATTATTCCCCCTTAATTGGGATGAGATGATTGCTAGCAAAGGACGATGTCGACCCACATGGCATTATGGTGAGACGACTTAGCCGATCGGGCAGAGATCGGATGTCATGTCGCGCACATGGTGGTCTTGTGATTGGATATCTTGGGGTGAGATGGCTTAGTCGATCGAGCCTACATCGGACTCCATGCTAAAAGCAAGGTGGTGTATCAGGGACTTTTCCTCTTCCTCGCCGCTCGGGGGCCTCAAGATCGCGTCCTTGTTTAGGCCTGTATGAAAAGAAACTTAGTAAGCAAGAGAAATATGAGAAGCACCTAGGGAATAAGGAAGAAAATACTCACCGTGATTCTTTGCCTCCCATTTGCCCTTGGCCAAGTCACGCCAACTGTGCTCAACATAGGAGGAAGTCGAGGCCAACTTACGAACCCTGTCCTCAAGATCGAGAATCGCAAGGGGCATCTAGGAAACCGCTTCATAACAAATAAAAATGTTACAAAAAGAAAAAAATAGAGTATAAATACTAATGGGTAATATGTTACTTACAATCGGGGTTCCATTTCTCGGGGAGCGGAATTTTCTCCTCCGGGGTGAGGTCGCAGGTCCTTACCCGAACAAACAGGCTCATCCAACCCCGATCCTTGTCCTCATCGAGACTCGAGAACAAACCCTTGGTGGCTCAGCGTTGAAGCTTGATCAACCCTCGAAAGAGTCGGGGTCGATACAGCCTCATGAGATGGTTGAGGGTGAAAGGAATCCCCTTGACCTTGCTGGAAAAGAAGCGGAGCATGATCACAATACGCCAAAATGAGAGGTGAACCTGGCCGAGGGTGACCTGATACCTCTTGCAAAAGTCGACGATAATTGGGTCGAGAGGAACCAATGTGAAGGGGTAAGTGTAAACACTTAGTAACTCCTCCACATGAGTGGTAATGCTCTCTTCAGGGGCGGTGATCTGACCACGACCTCAGCTCTTCACTGCCTCGAGATGGCCCGTTGTTATCGAGCGGATGTACCTCGACACGTGCTCACATCGGCCAGGGACCGATGAAGAGTTCTCGACTTTGAAGTCGGATTTTAAGACGCAAGGGCCAGAAACATACTCATGAGGGAGCGATTCCACCAGCGTTTTGTCACCGACCGGCCGGGAAGAGGAGGAGGAAGCTTTGTCCTTTTGAGGAACGGTTTTGGAGGTTTTCACCATGGAAAGAGGTAGAAAGAGGCGGAGCTTGGTGTTTTGAATCTGACTCAACGGGTGATGAAAGAGAAAAGATGGAGAGACTTTGAGAGACATAGAAATTTGATGGAAGTAAAAGTTTGATTCAACAAAAGTGTCTCTATTTATAGGGTTATGGCGACGGTTCGGTGGCCCTAGTGATCGACCGTCCACTGACAAGAATTAATGGTTTGGGTAACTGTACCGACGGGACATTTCAGTCACCTCCATCGCTTACATCACGAGGATGAAATCACTATCGAGGTCTCAAAAAAATCGTGGCTCAAATCATTTCTTATCATTTTACTCTAAGAAACGAGGGGACTATCTGTATACGATAGAAATCGGGGCTACCAGATTTCACTCTTTAGTCGAAGAGCTGGAACATCGAGTCCAAAATCGAAGCCTCTTTTTAGACCGAGGTCGGCATCAATAATCGAGGCCAGAAAGAGACAGACTCCGAAGTGACATCGGTATAGTTTGATAATAGAAAGGGCGAGACATCCGCAATTGATCAAGGATCATAGCGTGAATCTCGGGACGGGTCAACCTACGGCGGTTAATCAGATGTTAATATGATTTCCTACTATAATTAGAAGTGTACCTTATTTAGGACTCCTCTATTATATAAAGAGGAATTCCATTCATTTGTATCCATCATTATTCACTGATAAAAATATATGCACTCGTTACTTTCTTGTTGTTTCACTTACTGTTCTTCAGGGTTGCTTTACCATTTACTATTCTTACTTTTTCACCTCGAGATTGTCCTAAATCGAGGTCGAGGCGTTGCTTACATACTATTTTGATTTATTTTATTATTTAATTCATCCATTTATTTTCTTGTTTATCAATTGGTATTGAACGAAATCACATATCCTTAAAACCAAAATATAAGTTTAATTGTTATCCGAATTTGAGGGTAAACACTTCTCTCTGCTATGAAAAAGAATAAGGAGATGTAGGTTTTATATCCATTCAGGACATTTCAAATGCTTTTGCAGCTAAAGCCTGGTGGAACCTAAGGACCAAGCAATCACTTTGGAAGGATTTTATTGACGCCAAATACTGTTGTAACACTCATCCAATTGTAGTTAATTAGAAGATTGGAAACTTACAAATCTAGAAGAGATTAAAGGATATCAAGGACAATATTGAGCCATATGTTAAGTGGAACCTAGAGGAAGGCAAGATGTCATTCTAGTGGGATGATTGAACTGGACTAAGTTCCCTTGCCAAACTAGTGGCTAATCAATCAGATTCCAAAAAGAAGAGAAATTATCCTTGCCTTTGTTTAACATGGAGAAGCTTGAACAACTTCACTCTTTAAAACTGGTCAACTCTATATCTCATCTTAAGACACCTAATGGAGAGACCAACGATATACCTATATGGACCAACCCTGCATCTGGCATATTTACATGTAGGTCCGCCAGGAAAATTCTTAAATGAATACATGGGCTTACCATTCAAAATCTCATTCTTTATGATGGGATTTGAGACAAACTTACTTACAAATGAAGCTATTAGAAGATTTGTGCAATTAGGTTCATCTACCGTTCATGTTGCATATCACCTATGGCAAAGCAGGTTGGTCCTTCTTTGGTGGTTGTTGGGCATTGGTACCAAATATCAAGCTTACACTCATGAAATGGTGTCTACACAAACCTACGAATGAATTACATGCATTTATTTTGCAAGCACTCCCCAACATCATTTGTTGGGAAATTTGGACAAGAAGGTGTGCTCAAAGATATGCAGGTAAAGAGACATTTATTGCAAGGCTCAAATACCAAATCGATCAACTATGCTCACCCATGTAAGTATACTTTCCACTAAGCTTTCTATCACTAATAAGTGAAATTATCTTTGTACACTTTTAGGATGCTAATATATTACCAAGGAAGGTGAAAGCTTCAACAACGATAGATAGAGAACAAATTACCACTTTCAGAATAAGAACCAGAAGGAAACAATTTGATGTATACTTTTTGCTTATAGGATATACTTTGAAACCTCCGTTTTTCCAATAGCCTTTCATATATATCCTAGGGCTTTCCAGTATTTTTCTATATTATAGAAGAGAAAGAGTTTCAACATGTCTGCTTAAAGTCTTTAAAGGAAAAGTTAAGGGTATTGTTGTCTTTTCAGATCACCTAATGAAATGTGGCATTACTATGAAACTACTAGTGAGGCCTTATTTCAATGCGATGCTGGAGAGTTCTTATCACCCACAAGCTATTCAAGGTTCCTCCGGCGGGTATTCTGATTATCAGGGTTCTTACAGCGCCTATTTCAGTGCCATGCCAGAGAGTTCATATCGTCCCCCAGCCATTCAGGGTTCCTCCGGTGGTTATTCCGGCCACTAGGGCTAGTCTTCAGGGCAGCAGTCTATGGTGCCGAGAGGTTGTTACGAGTGTGGGGATCTAGGTCACATGAAGAGGTTTTGCCCCAGGCTTCGGGGAAATGTAGTACAGTAGGGTCATCAGCCTATGATTTCAGTACCAGCAGTCCGGCCACCCAGAGGTGGAGGACAGGAGGGTAGGGGTCGTCCTAGAGGTAGAGACCAGACATGGGGAGCTTAGCCAGTTGCTATTTAGTCGGGCGGAGGCCAGCCAGCCAGCGGTCTAGCCAGATTCTATGATTTTCTGGCCAGACCAGAAGCATTGTCCTTAGACGCAGTTATCAAAGGTATTATCTTCATCTCCGGTATGGAGGCTTCAGTATTATTTGACCCAGGGTCTACCTATTCATATGTATCATCTCTGTTTGCTCATTTCTTGGGTGTTCCTCGTGAGTCTTTGGGTACTCCTGTTTATGTGTCCACTCTCGTGGGTGATTTTGTGGTTGTGGACCGGATCTATCGGTCCTGTGTGGTCACATTCTGTGGGTTTGAGACTAGAGTGGACCTTTTGTTGCTTGATATGACCGACTTTGAGGTCATCCTGGGCGTGGACTAGTTATCTCCTTATCACGCCATCTGAGATTGCCATACCAAGACTGTTATATTAGCCATGCCTGAGTTTCCGAGATTGGAGTGGAGAGGTTCCTTAGTTAGTGCAGCTAGTTGGGTTATTTCTTTTCTGAAGGCTCGATGTATGGTCAAGAAGGGTTGTTTGGCTTATCTCGCTTATGTGCGTGACACCACCGCAGAGTCTCCGATGATTGATTCAGTGCCAATAGTCCGGGATTTTGCCGATGTGTTTCCTTCTGACCTCCTAGGAATGCTGCCAGAGCGTGATATCAATTTTTGTATTGACTTAACTCCAAGCACCCAGCCTATATCCATTCCACTGTACCATATGGCTCCGAAATAATTGAAAGAACAGCTTGAGGAGTTGCTAGCTAAGGGGTTTATCAGACCAAATGTATTGCCTTGGGGTGCTCTGGTGTTATTTGTGAAGAAGAAGGATGGGAATATGCGGATGTGTATTAACTACCGCCAGTTGAACAAAGTTACCATCAAAAACAAGTACCTGTTGCCACGCATCGATGATTTGTTTGACCAGTTTCAGGGTGCTAGGGTGTTTTTGAAGATCGACCTGAGATCGGGGTATCATCAGTTGAGGATTCGGGACTCAGATGTTCCGAAGACTGCCTTCTGTACTATATATGGTCATTATGAGTTCCTAGTTATGTCCTTTGGTTTGACTAATGCCCCAGCTGCGTTTATCGATTTGATGAACAGGGTGTTCAGGCATTATATTGATTCCTTTGTCATTGTCTTCATTGATGACATCTTGATCTACTTACGTAGCCTAGGGGAGCACGACAGCATTTGAGAGTAGTGCTCCAGACCTTGCGGGAACAAAAGATGTATGCTAAGTTATCCAAGTGTGAGTTTTGGTTAGATTTTGTAGCATTCTTTGGGCATGTGGTATCCAGAGAGGGTATCAAGATGGATCCTAAGAAGATTGAGGCAGTACAGAGTTGTCCACGTCCCACTTCAGCGACTGAGATCAGGAGTTTCTTGGGATTGGCAGGTTATTATCGTCGGTATGTGGAGGGCTTTTCATCCATTACAGCCCCTCTAACTAGGTTGACCCAGAAGGGTGCCCCATTCCGATAGTCCGACGAGTGCGAGGCGAGCTTTCAGAAGCTCAAGACAGCTTTGACCACAGCACCAATTCTAGTGTTGCCTTCCGGTTCATAGATGTATACAGTTTATTGCGACGCTTCATGCATTATCTTAGGATGTGTATTGATGCAGGAGGGATGAGTTATTGCATATGCTTCACGTCAGTTGAAGATTCATGAGAAGAACTACCCCGTGCACGATTTGGAGTTGGCAGCGATTGTTCATGCTCTTAAGATTTAGAGGCATTACTTGTATGGAGTGTCTTGTGAGGTTTATACAGACCACCGTAGCTTACAGCACATGTTAAAGCAAAGGGGCCTTAATTTGAGGTAACGTAGGTGGCTTGAGTTATTGAAGGATTATGACATCACCATTCTTTATCATCCCGGCAAAGCGAATGTGGTTGCAAATACCTTAAGCAGGAAGGCGGAGAGTATGGGTAGCTTGGCATTCATTTCAGTGGAGGAGAGGCCACTAGCCCTGTACATTTAGTCCTTGGCTAACAGACTTGTGAGATTGGACATTTCAGAGCCCAGTCAAGTTCTTGCATGTGTTTTTGCTCAGTCTTCATTATTGGGACAGATCAAGGCTCGGCAATTCGATGATCCGCCCTTGGCAGTTCTTAGAGAGACGGCACTATAGGTAGGAGTGTGCNCGTTATCGTTTCAATAAGGTTTCGATTTTTTCGATTTCGGTTTATCGATTTTTGGGGCTTATCGATTCGGTTATCGATTACACCAATAAGAAAATTTACGGGATTCCACCAATAAGAAAATTTTCTAGCTCTAAGAGATGTTGTCATGTTTAGTACCCTTACTTAATGTATGTATACTATGTGTAAAACATGTATAAATAGTGGATAGCTAATAGAGATAGATGACTAATCACTACTGTATCATACCAAATGATACTACGATTAATTGATTTAATTCAGGCAGACTAATTATTCTTCAGCTCCTTACCTAACTAACCAAAAGAACTTCTACCAAATTACAATCAACTTACTGAGAGAACCCATTTGGAGATAGAGAATTACCAAATCTGTGGTAGAAAAGTCGGGTTCGCAAACCGATGCTTGGGAACCACGGCAATATATATATATATATCTTATCGATAAATCGATAAGCGAAGTGGACAATTTCGAAATCAAAATCGATAACTCGATAAAAAAAATTGGAATCAAAATCGATAACAAATAATTGATTTGATTTATCGATAAACCGATTCGAATGCACACCCCTAACTACAGGGTGGTGCCAAGGAGGTTTCTATTGCCGAGGATGGTGTTCTGCGAATTTAGGGTCGCCTATGTGTTCCTAATGTTGATGGCCTACGGGAGAGGAGGCACATAGTTCACGGTATTCTATTTATCCAGGTGCTACGAAGATGTATCATGACCTGAGGCAGCACTACTGGTGGCGGGGGATGAAGAAAGACATAGTGGAGTATGTGGTAGATGTCCAAATTGCCAACAGGTTAAGTATGAGCACCAGAGGCCAGGAGGCCTACTCCAACAGATGCCTATACCTGAGTGGAAATGGGAGCGCATCATCATGGACTTTGTAGTTGGGTTTCCACGGACCTTGTGGAATTTTGATGTGGTTTAGGTTATTGTCGACAGGTTGACCAAGTCAGCACACTTCCTTCCAATGGCCACTGCTTATACTTCAGAGAGGTTGGCTCAGATCTACATTCAGGAGATAGTCCAGTTTCACGGTGTTCCTGTGTCCATCATATCATATAGAGGTCCTCAGTTCACCTCGCATTTCTGGAGAGCCGTACAGAGTGAGTTGGGCACCCGTGTAGAGCTCAGCACAGCATTTCATCCTCAGACCGACGAGCAGTCGGAGCGGTCAGTTCAGATATTGGAGGACATGCTCAAGGCATGTGTGATTGACTTGGGAGGGCAGTGGGATCAGTTCTTTCCCTTGGTCGAGTTTGCGTACAACAACAGCTATCAGTCCAGCATTAAGATAGCCCTATTTGAGGCCTTATATGGTCGGCGATGTCGTTCTCCCATCGGGTGGTTTGAGCCTGGTGAGGCTAAGCTATACGGTACTGACTTGGTAAAGAATGCCTTGGAAAAGGTAAAGCTGATTCAGAAGAGGCTTCTCACAGCATAGTCCAGACAAAAGAGTTACGCGGATCAGAAGGAGCGTGATGTATCATTTATGGTCGGCGAGAAGGTTCTTTTGAAAGTCTCGCCGACAAAGGGTATTATGAGATTCGGAAAGAAGGGCAAGTTAAGCCCGAGGTTTATAGGTCCGTTTGAGGTGTTGAGGTGAGTTGGGGAGGTTTCTTATGAGATCGCTTTACCTCCCATCTTATCAGGAGTTCATCCGATTTTTCATGTGTCTATCCTTCGGAGGTACCACGCCGACTCATCTCATGTGTTAGACTTCAGTACTATTCAGCTAGACGAAAGGTTGGGCTACGAGGAGGAACCAGTTGTTGTTATTGATAGGCAGGAGCGCCAGTTGAGGTCTAAGAGGGTTTCTGTCGTGAAGGTCTAGTAGAGGGGTCAACTAGCTGAGAGGCGACTTGGGAGTCCGACGAGGACATGCGGAGCAGATATCCACACTTGTTCATCACTCCAGGTATAATTCTAGACCCGTTTGAGGACGAACGTTTGTTTAAGAGGTGGAGAATGTAAGGACCCGACCGGTCGTTTTGCTTCCTATAACCCCCTACCCCTAAATAAGACTTCCTGTATTTACTTTTATTGATTTATGACTTGCGGCGATGGTTGGTTCGGGATTGGAAAGAGTTTGGATTGGAATTGGAACACTTGGTTCCTTAAGGTTGGCCTAAAAGGCCAAGTTTGACTCCGGTCAACATTTTCATTAAACGATGTCAGAATCGAGATTTTAAGGTTCCAATAGGTTCGTATCATGATTTCGTACTTGGGCATGTGTCCGGAACGAGTTTTGGATGACCCGGGTGCGTTTCAGCGTCAAATAACGGAATAAGATTCTTGAAGTTCTATAATTGAGGTTTGGAACGTGTTTTGAGGATATTGAGGTCCAAACAAAATACCGAGATTTGGAATAGTTCTGTAATGTCATTTAATATTTGCACACAAAATTTGTTGTCATTCGGAGTAGTGTAAGTACATTTCGGCGTGTTGGAAGTATATTTAAGAACTTGAAATTCATAAGTTTGACTTAATTGATTTTAGGGTGTGCATCTTAGTTTTAATGTTGTTTCGAGCGTTCTGAAGGTTTGAGCGAGACCATTTTATGATTTAGAACTTGTTGGTGTGTTTGGACGGGGTCCCGGGGGCCTCGGATGTGTTTCGGATAGGCTTCGGGTCAATTCCCTTCTATTTTTGACTGTTGATGTCTGTCAGCTGGTTTTCTCTTTCGCGTTCGCGTCCACTCTTCCGCGTTCGTGATGAGTAATTCTGGAGGAGGGAATAATTGTTCTTCATGTTCGCGTTCACCCTATGCGTTCGCGTAGCTATGCCATTTCACCTTCCGCGTTCGTGTACTACTCCACGCGTTCGCGAAAGGCAATCATTGGGCCATCGGATCCTTCTTCTTCGCGTTCGTGTACATGATGTCGGGCTCGCGTATGTGATGTCGCGTTCGCGATTATCATCTGGGAAGCTTCCCTTATCCTTCTTCGCGAACGCGACTCTTCTTCTGCATTCGCGATGCACAAACATCTGGGCAGACAGAATATATCCCAAAATCGAGGGTTTCACCATTTGTATCATATTTTGACTTCTAGAGCTCGATTCTTGGCGATTCTCGGTGGGTTTTTCAAGAAATTTGATTGGGTTAGTGTTCTTCACTTAGAACTAAACATATTCCATGAGTTAGTCTTTGTTTTCGTCATTTAAATTGTGTTTTTAGTTAGGGAAAATGTTGGTTTTTGAAGAAAATTTTCAAAACAAAATTTCATGATTTGAGGAACGAAATGGTATCGGAATTTGGTAATTTTTGTATGGTTGAACTCATATTGGAATGGGTATTCGGATTTTGTAAAATTTGTCGTGTTCCGAGGTGCGAGTTCAGGGGTCTACTTTTGGGTCGATTTTTAGATTATTGTAAAGATTGAAGCTTTATTATCCGGAACAGTTCCTTATAAGTTTTATGTGTGTTTTGAAGTTGTTCTAGTTGGTTTTGAGCTGTCCGGAGGCCTTTTTCCCCGAGAAGTCCATTTTAGAGTACCGGGTTGTTGTCTTTCAGGTAAGTATCTTGCCTAACCTTGTGTGGGGGAATTACCCCTTAGGATTTAAATCTTCTATGTTGATTGTAGTCCATGTACGCGAGGTGATGAGTGTGTGCTCGGACTTATTTGTAGAAGGTTGACCTTTTAGGGTTCTTAGGTCCTTATATTCACCTTGTATGAAGTTGTTCTTGATACGCTTGAGTTCTTATTTTCTAGTTTCACCTCTATATGCTTTGATTAAAGCTAATTGCTTTAGGATCCACCTTTACCGCCTACTTGACCCTGATTTGACTTAACCAAAGGTTTTACCTCTTCTATCGTCATGCTATATTTTCATAAACTACCTATAATTAATTGAATTTTTGAATATCTCTCATAATTGCTCGACCTCATAAGGGATTTAGATAACATATATCTTAGTCGACTTGTCCTTACTTGGAATTATTTGACTTGTGTTGGCTTCTTATTGTTGACTTGAATTTTGTGGATTTGTTGTTTTGTCTTGTTTTTTCCCTGGTCATGATGTTCTCTTTACACTTAGTATTCTTTACCGTGATTATTCCTTGTGAAAGATGTTCTATTGTTTCTTTGTGATTTAAAGTTCTTGTATTGATTTATTCGTCGTACCTTGTGTCATTGTCATGGTTGCTTTGTATTTGATGTGGTGATGTACGAGTTTTCTACCGTGCTATAGTTGTTGTCTTTGTTTGTTGCACTGCATATTTAAATTGGGGACTACAGACATATTCTGGGAGATCCCCCCATGTACTACATATTTAAATTGGGGACTACGGACGTATTATAGGAGATCCCCCCCCCCCCTGTACTGCATATTTATATTGGGGACTACAGACGTATTCTGGGAGATCCCTCTTGTACTGCATATTTAAATTGGGGACTACGGACGTATTCTGGGAAATCCTCCATGTACTGCATATTTACTTTGGGACTACGGACGTATTCCGAGAGATCCCCCAGCACTGCATATTATTTAGGGACTACGGATGTATTCCGGCAGATCCTCTGTATTGTATGATAAATTCGGAACTACGGGACGGGATCCCGGTAGATTTTTATCAAAGGAATTATGTTTGAAAGATAATTATTTGGAAAGTCCAATTGAAAAACATTTATCTTGGATAAAACTATGTTTGAAGGACATTCCTTTGGAAAAGTATATTTGAAAACTGTTTATGTTGAAGAAAACTATGTTTGAAGGACATTCCTTTGGAAAAGTATATTTGAAAAATGTTTATGTTGAAGAAAACTATGTTTGAAGGACATTCCTTTGGAAAAGTATATTTGAAAAATGTTTATGTTGAAGAAAACTATGTTTGAAGGACATTCCTTTGGAAAAGTGATCACGCTCAACTATGTCTTATAGAAAGACTAAACGGGCGCTGCAAATATAATCTGGGGTATTATGCCCAGAGTCGATCCCACAGGGAATAGACGTATCAATTAAGTCTTTAAAATACTACTGGTACTTATTCAATTTTCTCAATACTTTTGAATATAATTTGGTGAGGTTTACTAAATCTAATAACAAAATAATAAACTAGTAATTGACTAACAATATAGTGTAAACAATGATAATAAAGGTCTAAGGTTATGGTTTCCCCCGTTGGTGAATTCTTTCTCGGATACTTCTTATAGCTTGATTAATCGTCTCTATCAATCATGAACACTCTATCTACCATAAATCTCTCTCAAGTAATTATGATAATTTACTAGACGGACTCTCAAAAGTTACGCTAGCTAGAT
>ML384395.1:2120-60354 GCA_005239525.1 Nicotiana knightiana | reverse complement strand
TAATTGTGTTTTAGGAGTCTATTTATAGGTTTAGGGTGAACCCTAACCGTGTAGGAGATGTCTATTTCACTTGGGAAACACTTAAACCCGTCAAAACTCGGTTTCTGGCCGAACTGGGGACCCTGGCGTTATGAGGCTAACGCCTGGATAACGCCAGGCAAGGGTTGGAATTTCAGCCCTAACGCCTGGCTAACACCAGGGTAGGGCTGGCTGTTTGGCTCTGTCGCCCGGCTATCGCCCGGGTGTCTCCTTTCGCGTATTTTTCGACGTATTTGCATCCTTTTAGCTCCGTTTCCATCTCCACTTCACCTACACATGAAATAAACTCCATTAAGCACATAACAAGTGTAATTTTATCATTAATGCGCATAAAATGTAAGGTATATCACATGTTAAACTATGCAATTTAGTCTCGCATCAAAAAGTATATTTGAAAAATGTTTATGTTGAAGAAAACTATGTTTGAAGGACATTTTTTTTTTTTGGAAAAGTATATTTGAAAAGCTTTTATCTTGAAGAAAAAAATGTCTGAGAGATATCTCTTGGGAAAAATATATTTCAAAATAACTTCCCTCAAAAATGACATTACCTTAAAGCTTTCAATAAATAAAAACTTGTGGGTGAAAGTTTACACTCTAAGATTTTTGACCATTTTATTGGGATTTGTGGCTAAGGCCTGATGTGGAGACTAATGCAGTGCTGAGTTACTACTTGCCCTTATTGTGTTGTGATTTTCGTACTTGGGTTGTGCTCTCGTCCATCCTTCTGTGTATTATTATGATGTTCCGTCGTTATTTGTTGTATTTCCTTCCGCATTGTAGTTGTTATGTTGTTAACTATATTGTGTAGTCATTAGATAGATGTCATGTCCTGTCATTCCTATATTTATGCTTGTTAATTTATTAGACCAATGGGTGTCTTGACTAGTCCTCGTCACTACTTCACTGCGGTTAGTCTCGATACTTACTGGACACTGTTGTGGTGTGCTCATTCTACGCTTCTACACATTTTTATGCAGATCCAGGTATTGATCGTTAGTAGTTGTGCGGATTCTTGCTGAGGAGACTCAAGGTAAACCTGTCGTCGCGTTCGCAGGCTTCGGAGTCACCTTCATATTCTGTATTTACACTATTTTTACTTACTTCCAAACAGTTGTATTTAGAAGTTGTAGTAAACTTTATAGAGCTTATGACTTGTACTACCGAGTTTTGGAAATATGCATTATATAAAGAATTCTTCATTTCAAAAAAAAATATTAGATTTTTATTTATTATTGTTTCTATTCCATGAATATTAGGCTTACCTAGTCCTTAAGACAAGGTGCCATCACGATACCCAACGGAGAAAATTTTGGGTCGTGACACACTACTTTTCTAAATAGTTGTGATAGTTGTGAAGAGGTACTAACACTACTATAAATCAGGTGATAGCAATTTCCGACCAAATTCTGACCGATTTTAATTGAACAGTAAAATGCTGGTCGCAAACGAGTACCGACCGCAATTGGTCGAAAATTTCCGATCGAAATCGGTCGGAAACTTCAACGCGTTAACTGACTCTCAAACTTTATTTTCCAACCGAAATCGGTTGGAAACTATTAAAGAAAAAATTCGTTTTCATTTTCCGACCGAAATCGGTCGGAAATTTAAAAAAATAATTTTATTTAATTAAATAATTATTTGAACATTGTTAAATTATTTAAAAATAAATATAAATTCATAATTTTTGACCGAATTCGGTCAGAAATTTCAATAATCTGGAGAATTTATTTGAAATTTCTGACCGATTTCGGTCGGAAATTATGAATTCTAGGCGAAAAAAATTAATTTTCGATCGAATTCGGTCGGAAATCTAGGTAAAAACTGCGCAGCAAAAGCCTGCTTTTAAACTACACCACCTGCCAATTTAAACCAATCCTATAATGGCAGCTTACATTACTGCCATTCAACCATAATTTGAAAATCCAACAAAATAACAACAACTAATAACCAACAACAACAACAACTAACAACAACAACAACTAATAACCACAACAACAACTACTAAAATGTTCAATAACAAAATAACAATATAATCATCATTCAAACGGTTGACAACAAAAAAAATTTGACAAGTTCAAAACTTTGTTTAACAATACACAACATGCAATGAGTTTTATATGTAGCATCGTCTACATATTCACTCATAGAACCTTCATCGCCGGCACATGGGGAAGGAGTACGAAACCGGGGAATGGGGAAAGCACCACTAGCAAGAAGATTGGCCAGCTGACCTTGAAGGAGATTAAATTGTTCGTCCCTCCTTTCTAGCTGAACTTGTGTAACTACCCGACTGGTCGTTCCGAGAGTTTAGCCCTGTTTTCCCATGTCTGCTTCATTCTTGTTTGACTCAGCTCTTTTGTGTTGCGTTGGGTTGATTGGTTCGGGTTCAGAATGGTTGTGGTGAGAAATGAGACACTTGGTCTTTTTGATTGGTGATTTAGTTGGAAAAGTCAATCAGAAGTTGACTTATAGGTAAATGATCTCGGAATGTGGTTTTTGTGGCTCGGATAGCTTCATTAGGTGATTTGGGACTTAGGAGTATGTTCGGAATGTCATTCGGAGGTCCGGAGTAGAATTAGGCTTCAATTGGCGAAATTGGATTTTTGGCGATTTTCGGTCGGCAGTGGAAAATTAGCTATCGGGGTTGGAATGGAATTTCGGAAGTTGGAACAGGTCTGTAGTGTCATTTAGGATGTGTGTGCAAATTTTCAGGTCATTCGGACGTGGTTTGGGTGGTTTCGGCATCGTTAGCGAATTTCGGAAGTTTAGAAATCATTAGGCTTGAATTTGGATTTGATTTGGTGTTTTGATATTATTTTGAGCGTTATGAGGGTTTGACTAGGTTGATATATTGATATATGACTTGTTGGTACTTTTGATTGAGGCCCCGAGGGGATCGGGATTGAGCTCGGGTGATTTTTGAAGGTTGGAAGTTGGAAAAATGCAGCAAATGGATGTTGGTGCAGGCCTTCTGGTGTGGCCGCACCTGTGGATGGAGAGCCGCAGGTGCAAAGGCGCAGGTGCAGAAGACCTTGCGCAGATGCGGAAAAGTGGATACTGGCCTGGGAGCGCAGGTGCGGAAATTGGATCGGACCTGCGAGCCCGAAGGTGCGTGTTGAGGATCGCAGATGCGGAAATTGGGCTTAAGTGAGATTCCGCACCTGCGAGAGATTTTCCGTAGGTGCGGGCATGGGGTCGCAGGTGCGATATTGCTGGGCAGAACCTATATAAGGTTGCCTTCGCAAATTTTCACTCATTTCTTCACCATTTTTGACGGATTTTGGAGCTTAGAGCTGGGATTTCAAAGGGGAATCAAGTGTATTCAATGAGGTAAGCTACATGGACCTTGTATCTTGTGTTTAGGTCGATTATTCCATTGTTTAATCATGTTTTAGTGGAGAAATTTGGAAGATTAGAGCTTTAAATTTGAAAGTATAAATTGGGGATTTGAGGGGCCATTTGGGATCCGATTTTAATGTATTTGGTATGCATGAACTCGTGAGAGCATAAGGATTCTAGTTTTGTAATTTTTATCGGAATCTGAGACATGGGCCCGGGGGTCGGGTTTGTCCAATTTCGAACTTTTGATGTAAATTAGATATTTTCGAGTGGGCTTTGTCCCTTTAGCATATTTTGATGATATGAACCTGTTTTGAATAGATTCGGAGTGCGTTGAGGCCGAGTCGAGGGGCAAAGGCATCGTGGAGTAGTTTTCTTCCGGTTTGAGTTAAATAACGAACGTAAATCTTGACCTGAGGGTATGAAACCCCGGTATTTCGTATTATTTTAATAAATGAGATGACGCATATGCAAGGTGACTTGAGGACCATATATATTTGAATTATCCAATGGGTGGAGTTAATCAAGTGAGAGGATTTAACTCCATTGCCTAAAGAGATGGGACAAAATATACCCTCCTAATACGAACAACAATGTTATGGGTTCTCATCTATTTTGGTCCTACAATGTACTTCTACCCAATTAACTTGTTTAAAAGTATGAAGCCTTCTTTGTAATCATATGATCCTTAACTTTGACCTTATAAAAATAGGATTCTTGATAATGAAACATAGCTTAATTTTGATTCTTCATGACGATCTAAAAAGGTATAAAAATAAAATCGAGAGCATATATTTCAACTCGCAAGTTGCATACCTTTCATTGAACTTTTGCTCCTTTTATGTTGTTTTTAGATTACGGTTTATTTGTCTGGTGTGTACCGGTAATATGCAACTTTAAATTTTCAATTGTATCTTTTATGGAAATAGAAAATCAATTTGAGGAACTTCTAAGATACGTATTCAATTTGTTCGAACTTGCTTAGTTTTGAACTGGAACCAAGACAACATAAGTTCTTTTTGCAAAGAAGCTCGTGCTTCTTAGTTGAAATAAGAACAAATAGTTTGATACAATATTTCCTAAGAATCAACTTAGTGAAATCTCCTATTTTGTATGCCATTAGTAGTGGTACTTACTAACAGCATGAGAAAGTTTATAATTCGTTTTTATGTTTCTATTGGATCTTTATTACTTTATTGATCTATAAAGTAGGTGTTTGATCAAAGCCTTTCATTTTCAGAAGCTGTGTCAAAATTTGAATTTTTCACTTCCAATAGAGATTGATTTTCAGATCACAGATGAAGATAGGTGAAGAAGATTAGTTTCTAAGCTGGATGATGTTCTAATAAGGTAGAGTGAAATTTTAATTTTATTGTTCTGCTTAGGAACTAATTATGTCAAATTCTAACCATCTTTAACAACACGGTATGATTTGCTCCATAGTCATTTATGTAACAAAAACATTGCGCTGAAATCAAGCGATAGAGTCTATATGACTTCTTGGATAATAATGAGAAAGTTGTATGGATTCTTGCTTTCACTTTCTTATAGTATTCACACAATATAGATATGGTTTATTATTCTTCTTTATGAGTTACACGAGAAATTCAAGAAAACATCAGCTTTTGTTTGCAAATATGAAAGAGTGCGGGATGCTCTTCTCAGATCTAGAAAGATAATTTCTCATCAATTAACTTGCTCTTAGAAAAAGAATCTAGACCTTCTACTTCCGATGAGATGCGTCTCCAATCTTTGCTCCATATATTTTTCACTTTTGGGGTAGGGGTAAGATCTGCGTACACTCTACCCTCCCCAGACCCCACTTATGAAATTTTACTGGGTTGTTATTGTTGTTGTATATTTTTCGCTTTCGCTTATGGTTTTCTTTTATCAAATTTCTCCATTTTACAGTTTCTCTATCGCATATGTTGTATGTATATCTATGACATTTTCTCAGTTTTTTCTTTGTTTGGTGAACTATTTCACCTTGGTAATCGGACTTTGGTAGGTATTTGTTAGTTTCTCCTTCTGTATTTTGGGTTTGTTTCTTGTTGGATTTTATATATGTATTCTGTAGTTGTATCTCATTTGATGTTTGAAAATAGAGATATAGATGCATGTTTGTGATATACTATTGTTCCCGGTTTTTAGTTGTGTAAGTTTGTTTTTAGAATTAATGGATTCTTCGAGGATGAACTTAGCAGTAAAATTGTGATTCTATTTTCTCCTGTAATCTTGAAATCTTTCTGCTTATGAAGTTGTTTTTCAACATGTGCTTTTTGTCCCCTTTACTGGATTTTTGATATTTGATCTTTACATATATGAATTTTTTTGTCTTTTTCATATTTCTTCGTTATTCCGCACGTGAATGTGATTATTGTTTAAAAGAAGTAATGGAGCATAGAAGAACTTTGGTATAGTTAAGGCGTTTGCCGATATGACTGAAATAATTGAATATTTTTTGTTCTTTTCTGTTTCCATAGGGTATTCTGCAATATACACCCCAGTCATCCATTAAGCCAAAAGGTAAATTATTTGCTACAATATTAGTAAACAATATATTATTTGTTGTGTGTATGTGTCAGTCATGTTAAAGAAATTATTCTTTTTCTGCTTGAATTTTATTGACAATCAAATAAATATTTAATTCAGCCATGTTTTTCGTTAATCCATCCTTAACTCAAATCAACTTAATTGCCCCTCTTTAAAATGCAGGTGTTAATTGCCTAGACTTAATGGTTGAGTTTGACTTCTTTATCAGCATATAGCAGAAATGCCTAAATTAGTTGGGATGGAGAAGGGCTATAGGGTTTTCTTTATGGTTGATGATATTGAAGCATAAGTTCAAATGTCTGCATAAGATTATTAAGGATGATGTGCCTGAAGATAAGGTTGGCAAGGTCGTCGTTTCTGATCGTATCAGGATTTTTATATTGTTTTATTATTGCTGCATGAGGAGACTTATGAAGGTTAAATCGCTAAATGGTTCTAAGATAGATGGATATATGTCTGGCAAGAAGATAATAGAGATCAACCCACAGAATATCATCATGAATAAGCTCAAGCAAATCTACCATTCGTGAACAGATATGGTTATCTTTACTAGTGTAGACAATAATGATAAGTCAGCTATCATAAATAGCTATGATATGCCTATCGAGGATTTTTCCTATTGTTGCTTGAGACTACTTTTCTCACCTTAGCGTTCAGCTTTAATTGTCCAATGCGTTTGTGACTAGAATTACATGATCCTGAAATTTTGCTGAGCTTTTTTTAGGATCAATGTTGATGTAGTTCTTTTTATTTTTGCTATCACGTTAGCACATTGTGAAGTGACACAAATATGTGAGATAATGTATTTTTGTGCCTTTTAAAAAAATATAACGTATCTTTGCCAAAACAACAAATAAGGTTCTTTAGGAAGAAGTGAAAAGGAAATCAGGAGAACAATATGCAGAATCGGTTGATGTATCTATTAGTTGGTAAGTCCAAACTCTCCCTTTAGATAGGAGAGTTTACAATGCACTGGACAAGTATATTTTTCAACCTTAAATGCTTATTTTGATGTTACTAAATCATGTAGGTTGTGTTTCCTTTTGCTTCGTATCTATTGCCACGCTTATATCACCAGATATTTAAGTTGATGCTTGAATTGAAGTGTTCAAGTTGTATTGTTGGGCCCGTGTCATACAAATTTAGTATAAAGATATAAGAAGAAATGGCGTGGGGTAGCCACAATTTAAGGTGGTATTTACTTTTTATCCAGCATTTTTAATGCTAAGCAAAAGTAGCCACTAGTCTATTAAAATTAATATAAATAGACAGTGTTACCCTTTCCTTCCCAAATGAAAATACGCCATTTTCAGATTCATTCCTTACAGCTCTACTTCTCCTTTTGCAATGGGGTTCTGGCGTTTGTATGAGTGTTTCCATTATTTTCATATGTGAAATCCACTTTTGAACAGAAGAAACGAATTGCTTAATCATATAAATTCTTGTCCTTAACTTTTTAACTTGAAACATGAAGTTAAGGACTGCTTGTCCTTAACTTTTGAACTTGAAACTTGAAGTTAAGGACTGCTTGTCCTTAACTTTTTAACTTGAAACGTTAAGGACTGAAAACTATAAGTTAAGGACCCATTGTCCTTAACTTTTTAACTTGAACTTTTAAGTTAAGGACTGAAAACTATAAGTTAAGGACCTATTGTCCTTAACTTTTGAACTTGAAACTTGAAGTTAAGGACTGCTTGTCCTTAACTTTTAAACTTGAAAGTTGAAGTTCAGGACTTATTGTCCTTAACTTTTAAACTTGAAACTTAAAGTTAAAGGCTACTTGTCCTTAACTTTTTAACTTGAAACATGAAGTTAAGAACTCTTTGTCCTTAACTTTTTAACTTGAAACATGAAGTTAAGGACTGCTTGTCCTTAACTTTTAAACTTGAAACTTAAAGTTAAAGGCTACTTGTCCTTAACTTTTTAACTTGAAACATGAAGTTAAGGACTGCTTGTCCTTAACTTTTGAACTTGAAACTTGAAGTTAAGGACCTTTAAACATGCGCAAGGGTATTTTCAAACTTGGGCAAGGACCTTCTATCACGTTTAACCTCGCCTTGAGAAGTTATAGCATAAGGGTATTTTCGTCCAGTAAGGTAAAAATTCATTAAACTAATGGTTAAAGAATAAATACATTTAAAACACTAGCTTTAAAATAAAGACAGCTTTTATTAGTGGCTATTTGTACACATCCCCCAAGATATGACCCTCTCAAACTTTTGCCCAAGAAGTGGACATATTCCTTGTCCCTATCTCGTATGTATTCAACTTTTGGATGTTAACATACAGGTTGAGGTCTACCCTAACCTCTCATCGCAAAGTTGACATTTTAACCCCAAAAAAAAATAAGAGCTAGACTAGAAACAATTCCATTAAATTATAACTTTGAGTTAGTTTTCAAACCCCCCCCCCCCCTCCCCGCCCTAAAAAAAAGGGGGGTTTCACTTTTAACCCCCGCTAGAAACTATTCATATTCACAAGCTTACAATTTGTATTATTTTTTATATATAACATACATAATGTATATATATACAATAAATATATATTTTTTCGGCTATTATTTTGAGAGTGGTATATAGTGTCATTTTTCCTAAAAACAAATTCCTAGCCACTGAATCATAAACGGTCTGATTTTCGAAATTTTCATATTAAAATAGGCAAAAACAAATTTGCTAAGACCTCTCCCAAAATGATATTATCCTGAATTGAGACCTCCCCAAAAGTACAATGGTATTTTTCTTTTGTCAATTCTCGTAACATCAAAATAGAAAGAATAAAGAAATGAGGTAAGCTTGGCAGGAACTTAGAAATCACAAAGACAACATTAAAAGCATAAAAAGAGAGAATGTTCAAGTGGAAAACTTCAAAATAAATAGTACAAACTATTGAAATAAAGGATGTAGACCTATGTCTTACATCTGCCATCATCTTAGGAAACATCCTTCAGCGACACTCAAAGATGGGTACAAATGTAACGAGCAAAACCTACAAATATCTTCCATAAGAGGAAGAAAATGTATACTAATCACTCTATCATGTCAATCAAAAATAACTGATGACCCAAAATGCCCTTACTCCCCTCAAATCATTGCAGAGGTTAATTCTTCACCCCCCGAAAGCATATCTAAGGATAGTGCAATGGATATTTCAATCAGAACCAACGGGCCTGATTCCGCAGTACTACAATCTTGAAGATCGACAATCCAGGGGATCTGCAAGTTGCTGGCATAAAAGCACAAAGAATCAAACAACTAGTTGTTTTCCGGTAGAAGTTTGAACTTTGAACTTGCCGATTGCAAAGATATTTTTTTGTTGATAAGTAAATAAAAGCAAAAGCAGCAGTAAGATTGTGCTGAAAACTACAACTGGATCCTTACGGAAGTATAGAATTCCACTAGGAACCTTGCAGGAAACAGATCCTATCAGTAGTAATCTGCGAGGGAGCTAAAATCCAGAAAAATTGTATCACATGCACTCTTGCCAACTCTTACAAGCACTCAAGAGCAGGAAGGACAAAGAAATAGAAGGGAGAGCCTAAAAATGCTTTAAATTGTCAAACCCTCAAAAACCTATAGTATTAAAACGCCGTTTGTCTAAATTTATGTGATGCACTTTTCTTTTTAGTCTGTCACGAAAAGTACTGATACCTTTCTATATGGAAAAACAATTTAACTTTTAACTTCCTAATTTACCCTTACTGAGATAATTTATCACTACAGAAATATCTATGGCTTGTCTATATAGACCACAAGTTTCAAAAAACTTTCCTTCTTTCTTAAACTTTGTACCCAGTCAAAGTGCATCGTATAAAATGGGACGAAGGGAATACGACAGTTTCTGTAATAGGAGTAAATTGCCAAAAAAGTTGTTCAACAGAAAATGTAACACTCCACCAGCCATATATAACGTATACAATTTAATTTTCGGTCCAGCCAAAAGCCAATGAGTTACGTCGGCTTCGTAATGCGTAAAGCATTTATTCTCTTAACTCTCACAAAAGAGCCAGTTCCAGTAATTATAAGTCTCAGTGCAGAAAATTTTTGTTGGCCAGGATGTACACAAAAAAAAAAAGTTCTACAAGATATCTGAAACTCAATGCACGACTATCGTCTTTCTTTATTGTTATTTTGTGATCGGTGTGATGAGTCTTTATTATTTATCAATCAAAAACATTAGTAAAGGTCGGCTACATCAAATTATATGTATCCATTGCACTCTTTTTATGTCCAGTTCATTCAAATACTAGATAATTCGACTTTACGGCAAATCAACGGTCCTTATTTGATTCTCTAAATCTCACACATACCCCACACTGGCATTGCAGTCTTAAAACCAAGTCTTAATCCTAATTAGTTGGTATTGTCTAAATGGATCCTTGGTTTCCATTTTGTTCTGTCCTTGGCGAAATCCACAATGCTTCCAAATTTCCAAGAGACCATAGGTCTTTTGAGACAACTTCTCTAGATGCAATTTGAGATCTACCTATCAGATAAAAACATTTAAAACAAAATAAAGAGCAAAAGGCATTAAAATTTATCTACTTCGTATCATTTGCTATGCAAACATTTTGGCAGAACTTAGAAGAGAAAACGGAAACATAGTAGTCATCAACTTCTTAATTATGTGGAACCAATCCTAAACCCGCTCCTCCAAGAGGTCATAGGTGTGGAATGAAGGTAGGTTTGAAAAGATTTGTCCTCCTATATCTTAAGTGGATGGTGCTTGCATTTGGGTAAGTTGTGTACATCACACCCCTTAAGGTGCCTGCCCTTCTCAGGACCCAACGTGAACACGGATGCCTTATGCATCGAGCTGCCATTTTTATCTTAAGTGGATGATGTCTAAGATAAGATAAATGGGTTTTGGAACGGGTCGGATGACCCTGGCGTGGCGGGAGACACCTGGAGAAAGTATTTTTAAGCTTAGAGTGGGGAGACCTGAATCCATCTCTTTGTTTTTGATAAAGCACAGATCGCAATGTTAGATAGTTATGTAATTAACGTTAATTAGTCCTAGCCCTACATAGAATACGAGTAAAATATGTATTGTATAAATATGGCTCATTGTATCATAATTGAATAGAACATAAATAATAGATTTTTCTCTCATGCATTCTCACATGGTATCAGCGCAATAGTGAGAAAATACTCGTGCAATCTACCAGCGATTCCAGGAAGAAACAACTCGCCGTGCGACTTTTCCGGTGGTTGTTTGCGTCAAAGTCACTATTTATTAGTGTTGTGCACAAACAAACACCACCACAATGTGCATCGCAGTCCTCCTGCGACCAAACCCCATCAAACCTCACCAAAAGAGTCTGCCCCGCGCGCTCTCACGCTTTGGAGGGACAGATATTTTTCCGACGAGATCTGTACACACGCCGGCGCGTGGGCCATCTTCCAGCTAGACTCTGACAGAGCTCATTGAGGATAGCTGACTCGCACAGTAATTCCGAGCCTACCTATCCAATTCAAATAAATTCCGACAACTTCTATTTTTTCCGACGTGAACAGTGCTTTTTCCGGTTGTGAACAGTGTTTTCTCCGACATTTCTTTAGTTTTTCATTATTTCAAGTGAAGAACTTGGTTTCCGGGGGTCGTCTTTTCCTTTCCAACTCCGTCTAACTAAGGAAAAAAAAAAGGGAAGTCTTCAGCTTAACTTGTTCTGATTCTACGGTTAATCATACAAGTTTTAGTAAAGAATTTGAGAAATTAGTTGTAGCGAAATGGGATCCAATACTATTGAAAAGTTAGATGATTTCTCTACCGGATTATATTGAGTTCCTTCAGTACAAAGCATATAAACAGACATCTTCAGAGATAGCTCAGTTGTTCAAACAATTAATAGTGTGGATTGTGTCTCCCAATCTTCATCATCCGATCTTGGGTCATTGATTCAGGTGCATCTGATCATATTTCTGGTAACAAATCTCTTTTCAGTACTGTGTCATATTCCCAATCTCTTCCAACAGTCACAATGGCCAACGGGTCTCAAGCCATGGCAACTGGAATAGATCAAGCAAGTCCACTTCCTTTCTTACCTTTAGATTCAGTTCTTTATGTTCCCGGTAGTCATTTTAATCTCATAGTCGTTAGTCCTTTAGCCAAATCACTTAAATGCTCTGTTTTATTTCGTGATAACCTTGTTTTTATACAGGAACGCAGTACGGGGCGGATCATTAGTACCGGGCATGAATCAAATGCACTTTATTACCTCATCCTTGCTAAATCACATGCACTCACATCTTGTCTTTCTTCAACAACTTGTCCTGTTACTGATTCACCAGATTTATTACATGAACGGTTGGGACATCCCAGTTTGTCAAAACTTCAGAAAATGGTACCTGGATTATCTCACTTGTCCACTCTAGAGTATGAGTCATGTCAGCTCAGTAAGCATACTCGCTCCCGTTTCCCTTGGCGTCTTGACAATCGAGTAGAGTCACCTTTAACTTTAGTCAATTCAGGCGTTTGGGGTCCTAGTTGGGTCAGTTCTACCTTGGGATTCCGCAACTTTGTTAATTTCATTTATGATTATTCCCGGTGCACTTAGATATTTTTGATGAAAAATTGATCTAAGTTGTTTTCTATTATCCCGACCTTCTACGCTGAAATTCATAATCAATTTGGGGTTTTTATCTGCACATTTCGTAGCGATAATGTCCTAGAGTATTTGTCTTACCCATTTTAGCAAGTTTATGAACTTTCGTGGAATCGTTCATCAAACATCTAATCCATACACATCTCAACAAAATGGGGCAGCTGAAATAAAGAATATACATCTCATTGAAACTGCCTGTACCGTGCTCATACAATCTCATCTTCCGTTGCATTTTTTGGGGGATGCAGTTCTCACAACATCTTGTTATCTTATTAATCATATGTCGTGTTTCCCCACTCACCTTTGTTCTCTCTTCCACCTCGTATCTTTGGGATGCAGTTGTCCGCATTCTTTGGTATATAAAATCAGCTCCGGGCAAAGAATTATTGTTTGAGGATCGAGGCCACGTGCAGATCATTGGATACTCGGATGCTGATTGTGCAGGATCACCTTCTAATAGACGTTTTATTTCTGGATATTGTGTTTTAGTAGGAGGTAATTTGGTATCTTGGAAAAGCAAAAAACAAAATGTGGTTGCTCGGTCTAATGCAAAAGTAAAGTATCGAGCAATGGGTATGGCTACATGTGAGCTAGTTTGGATCAAACAGTTGCTCAAGGAATTAAAATTTGGTGAGATGTGGTTGTTCAGTATAGTGCTGAAGTAGAGTATCGAGCAATGGCTATGGCTAGATGTGAGCTAGTTTGGATCAAACAGTTGCTCAAGGAGTTGAAATTTGGTAAGATCAGAAAGATGGAACTTGTGTGTGATATCAAGCTGCCTTTCATATTACATCAAATCCGATGTTCCATGAAAGAACTAAACAAATTGAGATTGACTGTCACTTCGTTAGAGAAAAGATACTCTCAGAAGATATTACTCCAAAGTTTGTGAAGCCGAATGATCAGCTTGCAGATATTTTCACCAAGTCCCTTACTAGTCCTCGTATTAGTTACATATGTAACAAGCTCGGTACATATAATTTTTATGCATCGGGGCTTGAGGGGGAGTGTTAGATAGTTATGTAAACAACGTTAATTAGTCCTAGTCCCACATAGAATAGGAGTAGGATATGTATTGCATAAATAGGGCACATTGTATCATAATTGAATAGAATATAAATAATAGATTTTTTCCCTTGCATTCTCAGTTTCTCACACGTGGAATGCAACATACCAACACGGCCAAGAGGTCTTGGATTGGGGGTGCAACAAAGGAAGGTTTGAGAAGATTTCTCCTTTTATTTGGGTGATGTGTAAAAAAAGACAAAAGGGCTTTCGAACAAGTGCATTTGGTAGCAATCGCATGCATCTCCAGAAACAACAACAAAAACAATCCAGTAAAATCCTAGGGGTGGGGGTCTAGGGAGGGTAGTGTGTATTCAGACCATACCCCTACTCTGATGGAGTAGAGAGGTTGATAGACCCTCAGCTCAACATGGTTTACGCCAGAGGGGCAGGAATAATTATCCAAAAAGAGGAAAAGAAGAATGCTAGAACAGCTGTAATCAACCATACTCCATCCCCTCTTTTCATTTCTTATAAAAGCACCAATTGTAGAATCTAAATGATCAACTCCTACCAAGAACTTCTGGATACAGCGTACGATAAATGAATTTAAGAAAATTTCTATTCTGCACCTAATGTGTAAGAAAAGATTAAAGGTATTTTAGCCAGGTGGAGAATCCTGAGTGGCAGATCATATGCATCTGGAGAGGAAAAATGTAAAGTTAAATTTGGTTTTATGCCAGATTGGAGGGAATCAACAATACACTCCACCCCTCTCTTTGTTTCCAACAAAGCAACAGTTGTAGAATGCAAAAGCTCAGCTTCACATCCTACAGGAAGATCAATCAAAGGAAGTTTGAAAAGATTTCTCCTCTTACTGTAACTGGGTGATATAGAAGAAGAGGCAAAGGAATTTTTGAACGGGTGGAGTCTCATTGGTGGCAGATCATATTCATCTGCAGAGAAAAAAAGTCATCTTTAAATTTAAACTTGGTTTATGCTAGAGAGTAAGGCAACCAACCACGCTCCACTCTGTCCTACATTTCTCAGAGAAACCCATTTGTGAACAGCAAAATCAACCCTTTTCTCATAAGGGTCTTCATCAAAAAATCCTTTCCTTATAACGGAAAACAAAAAGATACAAAAAACAAAGGAAAAAGTGATGACCACACAAATTTCCATCAAATATAACCCCCAAAACAGATACTATATCAGTAGAAGCGACCTATAAAGATATATGCTATACGAATCCAAAGAGATCGAAGAAAGAGAAATGGAAGCATCAAACACAAGTAAGGCATATGGTGCTGTCTTGTACAAAATGGAATGTGAAAGTGCACATTTCAACCATAAAAGTTGGTTAACATTTCAGATAGGCCATCACATATTTCTTTCTGCATAACACGCGTGCGTGTCCATTTCAAATTTAGATTCTGTTTTGGGAACTCTAAACTTATTGAGACAGCTAATCACTACATTAACAAAAGACACTACAAGAAATCTCAAATAATTGAAAATAAAATTACAAACTACTTCATGATATTTGCTGTAATTTAATATACTCGGAACCACATATACATTATTTGTAGACACCTAAGAAGGGCTAATACAATGTATACCATGGATGTATAAATAGATAATGAAGATAAATCACAAATGTACTCAAACTAACTTCAACTTACTCACCTATCATCTTCTTCGTACCACAGTACTTTGTGCACGTTGAGCTCCAATAGCCTGTTGTCCTTGGGCCCCTGCTTGTCCACTAGTCTGTTCTTCAGCCATGTTCATCGCTTGTGTCATAGCATTCATAACAATGAGTCCGAGAGGGATCAAATACATCCACTGAAATAAAGATCATAAAAAAGGGTAATATGAGAATGAGGGTGTGCAATTATTAGGTTTACAAGAAACTAAACAACTGATTCAAACTCACATATTTAGCCCAGAAAGATCTCTCTGGAGGCTGAATTTCTTCACCCTCTCCATTCTCCCCAACAACAGCTTCTGAAAATATAGGTGTTCTGATCCAACAACTTTTTTTAGTATCATGGAATAAGCAACTAAAGCAACATAAGTTCATGGAAACGTGCACCAATTTTTTCCGGCTTCACTTTATCTTCCTTTTCTGCTCCATAGAAGCTCAAAAACAAAAAAATCTGTAATGCTCGTACTAAAAGCGGGGACATTGTCATCTGACAGATTGTTCTCTAGCCATTTCTTTAAGTTTCTCAGAAGGAGCATGAGAAGATTCCCCTAATCTCCACCCCTCCTGACTAGTTTGACACATTTTGCTTTTTAATAGTCAAATTAATCAATTTCAAGACAAAGGCAGTGCTGGAGCCATATTTACAATTTAAAAAGCCACATCAAAATTATCCTTTGGCACACAGCCAGGTACTTGAGGCTTCTCTCAAGGAGATTATTAGCTCATATAAACTCCCTGATAACAAACATAGCGTCATGATATGATCTTTTTACCCAAGTTGATTAGTTACCACCTATCACTTGCTTTATGCAAAAGGAGAATACAATGTCAGGAACAAGGAAAATAAAAAATTACAATGACTTGCCTGGGTGCCTGTTCAGTAGGTTTTAGGACTGTGTGCGAGTTAAAGGACCATTTTGCAGGCTGAAATACAAGCACAAAACTTAGCATCAGTCGTAGGATTAGCATCATATTTACATGAAATCCTTTTCCTTCTCCAGTACCATGAAAATTTGCTATTACATTTCACTTATTAAATTAGCTTATGTCAAGTCCCATTAATAAGCTAGAAAGAGCATAATATACAAAGAAAAGAAAAGGTAGCATGTGAATCCATCAGCGGAACCAGCAGAAACAATTTGGAAACGGTTTACTTCCACACGGAAAAAAAAAATTGCCTAATGGACATAGAGGACATGAATATCTCATACACTATGATTCAAAAGCATCACCCGCAATACTAATTGATCCATCCTGGAAACAAATCTAATAGTGAGTCTCTCAAGAAACTAAAGCTAATTGTAGGATACCATAACCTGTATCAACCTTACACTAAATCACATTGCATAAAGTAATTCTCATTTTGCTACTTATCAGTACTTGATGGTTATAAAATTCTCAATAGCCTGATGTGAATTGTCAGTTAGTTACTATTTTGATTCTTTGACTGAAATTTTTCAGGTGAGAATTCAAGACTATCTATTTTTGAACTTCAAATTGAGTATAAAAGGTTTTGGGTTGTTGCAGATTTTTCAGAGACCAAAATAGCAGCATTATTTCTTACCAGATTTTAGATAATTCTAAAGATTAGTAGTACGGACTGAATCAACTTAGCTGTTCCAGTTTGCGCATTTCAGTTGTAAGAACTTGGTCCAGACAGTTCCACAACTAGAATATTCCATAGCATATCATGAATTTTGTTCTGTAGTTCCGAATAGCAATCCAGATTATTTCTCTAATGTTTTAGCTTTTAGTAATAATTTGTCTTTCAAACCAAACTCACATTAACAGAAGTGTGGAATCAAATAATCTTTACTTTTTTTCAGATGCCCAAATAACCTTTTCTTAGTCATTAAACTATAATACGCCTGTCAAGTTTTCTCTAACTTGAGAAAGAATTACTCTGTCTAAGCAAGATTTCTGCATGTATATTGATGTATGACCAAAAGACCTGCCTTTACCATCTGAGTCTAGGTTATGTAGTGAATGCTAATCCATCCCCATTACACGAACCCAATGATCTATGTATTAGGTAATAGTCAAGAACTTAAGTTTCATTGAATCGGCCTGGGTCTAGAGGTAAGAGCGTAGTTAGTGATATATGATTAAGGGGCACGTCACAAGGTCGAATCCCGCCACAAGAAAAATCCAGATATTAGAGCAGAGAGGAGGCTGCTATGAGGAAAGAGGATGAATGTTTTGGGACCTGCACTTCAGAAAGGCTTTACAAGACAGAGAAAGGAAGAACTAAGCAATTACAGACCGACTTGAATTTACACAAAATGGGAGGAGGATGCCTCTTGGCTATGGAAGGGACATATGACAGGACAATTTAAAGTCGAATCCTAATTTGCTGAAAAACCCAACCAGAAACTTCACCACATTCAGTAGCTTGTGAAGTAGAGCTCCCCAGGAGGTTGATACTTTTTGTAACTGCTTGGAACGCTATACTTACTGCTAATAATATAAGGCAGAGAAGAATACACATTTGGAGATTCTTTTGGTAAAGAAACAGCAGATGTTGACCACTCACTTATAAGTTCCACGTACGTAACAAGTCTGGAATAATATTTTTTTCTTGATAAATGGGTGGTCGACCACCCACTTATTTCCAAGGGTGACAAGACTGGAAACTTTCCGCTACAAACTGGGTTATGCCTAACAGTGCAAAAATCTACTTTGGAGCTGAAGGTCCAAAGCCAGCTCCATCGGAGGAAGCGGAGCTTGAGATATCATCTGTCAAGCTATCATGTGACTAGTTGGGAGGAGAAATACAAGAGCTTCTGATGGGAAAAATGCTTCCATTATCCATAGATTTTTCTATTTTTTTGGTTTATCTTGACATGCAGCTGCATAAAAGATATTGTAGGCCCAATATCCATCAAGTTTCGAGCTGTGCGCCACTAGCCCTTGTGGATTTCTCAGTTATAAAGAAAAGAATATTCTGGGTGGCGAGGTCAGAATCACTGGCTGGTATCTCTATTGTATACCTCTTCTGTGTGAGACAGATTCTTTTTTCACAATAGAACACTTCAATTGTAAAAAGTATCACAAAAGTTGTGAGTAAAAAATCATTTTGCCTCAGTCATTGGTCTAATTCTAAAAATCAGAAGTCCAGCGTTCCTTGAAAATGAGGTTATAATTCCCTTAGGAAATCTAAATACATCATGTGATCTTCCAAAAGGTATCTTTTGGTAAAAGATCTTCAGATACTAATAGATGCTTTCAGAGCAAAGAACCCAAATTTGGAATGATTGCCGAGATATTGGTAATTATATTTAAGTTATTTCCCATTCCAACAGCTTAAAGCTTTCAAACAGAGTAGTATCATTCTATTGTCCTATCAAAATCCTCACGGTCAAATGGCGAGAACTACTGATTAGATACATGATATGCTTCATATAAGTTGGGCAGAAAGGACGGGGAGGTTAGCTGGTGAGTAGGGGTCTAAAACTTGGGGATCAATACTTACAAGCTTCAATTGACGAGGGTATAGGCATGCACCAGGGGAACCATAATTAACAGCCAAAATATTCACACCGTCCTGCAATGAACACATCAAAGTCAAATTCCTAACAGATAAAAATGAAAGATTTGCACAAATAAAGAGTTGACTGTGCCAACTTGATTAGTTTTCATAACGACAAAAACTCTGACCTTATATGTCTTTATTGAAATTCAAGAGAAAATATTTAAACTAGCCAAGGAAACCACCTATTTCCCTTAGAAGAAAATACAAAATGTGAAACACGCTAACATGATATATAAAGGAAATATGTCATGTTGAAATATCTTAATTTAACTTTATTTTCTTTACTTCCTACAGTAGCCGAAGTACTTAACAAATCCTGTTAGACAAGACAGAATTATATTCTTAACCACCTACATCCAACAAAAAAGGAAATAAGGAAAAGGAAAACAGAAAACATATCATACTGGAACCTAAATAGACAACTTAGGTAACGAGTATTAAGTTGAATATTACCATATGTATGACAAAGTGCTCCTCCAAACCATCCCGAGGAAGACACCTCTGAGGCAAAAACAGTAATAGCAATTAGATGATGAGCATGTCATTTGAAACTTGCAGTATTCCAGGAAACTATCGGAATAATTAGCCAAATCACAAAGGAAATTCCATTGTCCGAAATGGAAATATTAAAATAGACAAGAGAAATGACCTGCATTAAGGTAAAGAACCTTTGAGTAAAATGCTCCCAGGCACCTTTCCCGAGACACTTCTCTTTCCTACTTTCTAGGACTGTCGAATAACCTCTTCCGGTGTGATTCTCCACCGGAATTCACCCCCTCACCTACTGTGATTATTGTTTAAACCTCAATCGTGTTATTCTGTTAATATGGATAAGTGACAGGATTTAATATCATGCTGGTTTTAAATCCTTTCACATTACAAAAAATTGTTCTAGGTCTGAAGTTTGGTTCGAATGGGTTGAACGTAGCTGATGAGGAAAGCAATTGTAAGACTCAAAGTTATGAAGTGGGTCGTAGAGGTATTTAATGTGGCCTCAAAGGAGCATGGCAGGGCATTAAGGAGGTGGAATATGAACGAACACTATGCAGAATTTTATTGCATTCTTAAATACAGTGAACATGGAAGGTACATTAGTTTCATTGCTGTACATGGGCAGCGCAGGTATGTCATTATTACACCAGAAGTTACATTTAAGGCAGGGTGGCGAATCATAGCTCAAAAAATACAAAGGTTCTTAAATGTCCCAGAAGAAGAGAAGAATGTCCCTATTGTCAGAAACCCACGGCAGGAGTCGTCCTATAACGAAGTAGTCAAAACAAGTAAATGGCAATCAGAAGGGACGAAATCTTCTCCGATCAAATCCAACAATTCCAAAATCATCATCCCTGGGGGTTCAGAATTATTGGACAAAGATGTGCTGAGAAGGTGCATAGTTGGAAAAGTTCTGACTCCTATGAAGGAGACTCCAACTTTGAATTATACCCGGAGATGGGCACATGGAAATCTACCTTCAGTGTGAATGTGTACGAGATGAACGGTTACCAGTTCTTGTTTGAACTTCAACGAAGGATGCTAAACATGTTCTTAAGGGTGAATGGCATTGGAAGAAGACCAAAGTGATCCTTGAATTGTGGAAACCTACTACTGGCTGCTGGCCTGAAGAGGTGGAGCGTAATTGGGTTTGGATTAGGCTTCTGGGAGTTTCTATTAACCTTGGGTCACAGAAAGTTTTCAAAGCAATAGGTAATCAATGTGGTGGTTGGATTGAAACGGAGGAGATAACACTAAAAAACCATTTACACTGGGCTAGAATCAAAGTGAAGGGAGATGGGAGTAAGGTGCCTAAAGATATACAGGTGGACAGCTGTGACGACCCAATAGGTCGTTTTGGGTACTAGCCGTTATTTCTGTGTTTCGAGCCCCCCCACCCCCACCCCACCCCACCTTGTTGCTTCAGTTGATGTTTATCGATATGCGTGCGTGATCCGTGTCGTTTTCCTGAAAGTTTTTATGTAAAAATTTGATGAAAATGTGATTTTGGACTTAATATGAGGCTAGAACTAACCATGGTCAACATTATGGGTAAACGACTTCGGATCAATGTTATGACGATTCCAATAGGTTCGTATGATGTTTTTGGGCTTATACACATGTTTGGTTGGGGTCTGGGGTGACACGACCGCATTTCGGCGTGTTATGTGAAAAATTGTGAAAATTGAGTTTTCAAGTTGAAATCTTGAGTTTTGAGGATCGATTCTTGCTATTTGATGTTATTTTGATGATTTGAGGTAGCGAGCAAGTTTGTATAATGTTAATATACGTGTGTGCATGTTTGGTTTGGAGCCCGAGGGGCTCAAGTGAGTTTCGGATGCGTTGCGGATTAATTCGGAATAGCTGGTGCATTTCAGTTGCAGATCTCGCATTTGCGAGGTCTGGCTCGCATTTGCGAGCCTCGCTTTTGCAGTCAAGTGATCGTATTTGTGAGCATGGGCTGGGGGCTGGGTTTTCGCATTTGCGAAGAATGAGTCGCTTTTGCGAGGTTTACTGTGTTCGCTTTTGCGGCTCTAGCATCGCATTTGTGATTCAGTGTATTATTGGGCAGCTTCGCATTTGCGAAGCCTGGCTCGCATATGCGAAGGGGGTGTTCTTCGCAAATGCGAAAGTTTTGTCGATAATGTGTTCGCTTTTGCGACTCTGGCATCGCATTTGTGATTCAGTGTATTATTGGGCAGCTTCGCATTTGCGAAGCCTGGCTCGCATATGCGAAGGGGGTGTTCTTCGCCAATGCGAAAGTTTTGTCGATAATGTGTTCGCTTTTGCGACTCTGGCATCGCATTTGTGATTCAGTGTATTATTGGGCAGCTTCGCATTTGCGAAGCCGGGCTCGCATATGCGAAGGGGGTGTTCTTCGCCAATGCGAAAGTTTTGTCGATAATGTGTTCGCTTTTGCGACTCTGGCATCGCATTTGTGATTCAGTGTATTATTGGGCAGCTTCGCATTTGCGAAGCCGGGCTCGCATATGCGAAGGGGGTGTTCTTCGCCAATGCGAAAGTTTTGTCGATAATGTGTTCGCTTTTGCGACTCTGGCATCGCATTTGTGATTCAGTGTATTATTGGGCAGCTTCGCATTTGCGAAGCCGGGCTCGCATATGCGAAGGGGGTGTTCTTCGCCAATGCGAAAGTTTTGTCGATAATGTGTTCGCTTTTGCGACTCTGGCATCGCATTTGTGATTCAGTGTATTATTGGGCAGCTTCGCATTTGCGAAGCCGGGCTCGCATATGCGAAGGGGGTGTTCTTCGCCAATGCGAAAGTTTTGTCGATAATGTGTTCGCTTTTGCGACTCTGGCATCGCATTTGTGATTCAGTGTATTATTGGGCAGCTTCGCATTTGCGAAGCCTGGCTCGCATATGCGAATGGGGTGTCCTTCGCAAATGCGAAGGTTTTGTCGAATTTGCGGACATCGCATTTGTGAACAAGTGTTCGCAAATGCGATGCTGGGTAAAAGAGGGGAAAATCGAGACTTGGCTAATTTTACACTATTTTTCAACTCTAAACACTATAGAGGCGATTTTCTTGAGAGATTTTCTTCCCAAAATTATTGGTAAGTAATCTTAACTAGTTTTCAATCAATTCCCATTACTTCCATGAATTTTTTAACGTCAAATCTAGGAATTTCATGGTAGAAATTAGGGGTTTTGGGTAGAGGGGTTTTGTAAAATTAAGATTTAGACCTCGAATTAAGGTTGGATTTCGAAACAAATCACATAACCGGGCTCGGGGGTAAATGCGTAATCGGGTTTTGGTCTGAATCTCGGGCTTTGACCAAGCAAGCTCAGAGTTGACTTTTTCAATTTAACTAAAGATTGAATCTTTTTCACTCGTGGGTAGTTTCTAAAGCTTATTTGAGTTGTTTGAATGATATTTGGCTAGATTCGATTGGTTTGGAGCCTTGTTCTAAAGAAAAAGTCGTGAATGAATATTGATTTGGTTGCGGAAAGAGGTAAGTGTCGTGTTTAACATTGACTTGAGGGAATTAGGACGCGTTTGGTCTATTTGCTACGCGAACCTATGTATGGGAACGGCGTATATGCGAGGTGATAAGTGCATACGCGTTGCCATGGATTCAAGCATGCGGGTTGGGCTATTTACCTTTATATTTTTATTTATTCTATGTTATATTTCGTTACATGCTTTGATTACTTATTTGTTATTCATGCCTTACTTGTTATTCATGCCTTACTTGTTAACTGTCAATTAGTTGGTATATGTTTCGGTTCAAATTCATCCTTCCATCAGCACCTGGTTACCTGACATGTGCCTACCTGTATTAATTGTATACCTTCATTGATTCATGTCTTTACTTGCCTTTATTGTCTTTATCTTACTTGTTGTACTTTATTACATTGTATCCAATTTTTTTGAGAATGGTAACATATTATTACATTGTATCCAATTGTGTGAGTTCTTTAGTTATTCTTGTGTTAATGAATTTTTAAGGTTTCTAAGTACGCGGTATTGGTTATACTAGCAGATCCTTGGTGTTTTGTACGCTTTAGTACCTTTTGTGCTAGGATTACATTATTGATTGTGTTGAGTTGTTCATGTTAATGAGTTGATATTGGGAACGGGTTGCACGCCGCAATAGATATTGATATGATATCGGGATCGAGTTGCACGCTGCAACATATATTGTGATATTGTCGGCACAGAGCCGCAATGGAGTATGATGTGTGGTAGTGATTGTAGCTCTAATGTTCTTACCCCGAACTGTGATATGAGGATTTTGAGATGATGTTATTTTGGGTTAGTTGACCCTCGGGTCTCGTTTATATGAGTTTACTTGTGTTCTGTATAATTTTGTTGTCTTTTATTATTATTCGTACAGGTTTATAGTGAGTGTCTTGTCATAGCCTCGTCACTACTTCATCGAGGTTAGGCTCGACACTTACAGAGTACATGGAGTCGGTTGTACTCATACTACACTTATGCACTTCTTGTGCAGATCCCGGTGTTGGTCCCAGCGGTGCGTAGTGGAGATTGCTCGGATCCGACTTTCATAGGAGACTCGAGGTAGAACTGCATGGCGTTCGATGTCCCTGAAGTCATCTTCTACCCTGTTTTTACTATTTATCTAGTTTCAGACAGTTGTATTTCATTTCAGACCATACTTGTAGTATTCTAGTCGTTCATGTAATTGTGACTCCAAATTTCTGGGTAGAGTGCCTTACTTATGTAACTATTTCATGTATTTCAGAGTTTATTAATCGTTAATTATCATTATCCTGCTTTTAAATTGTTAAAATTGGTTAATACTTTAGCTAACGCTGGCTTGCCTAGCAAGTGGATGCTAGGCATCATCACGGTCCCGTGGTTGGGATTTTGGGTGGTGACAACAGCGATGGGTATTTGTATAAAATCCCCGTATGGTGTGAAGTTCCGCCAACGGGTGATGGCTACTCTGATTGCCAGTATAGATGGGAGAGTATATCTGCTGGCTAATTGGGGTAGTCTGGAAGACGGGAACTATTCGGCGCAACAGTACCTAGTACCTAGGACACGTGGGCACATTGAAGAGGAGAATTTTAAAAAGTTTACACGTGCCTGAGTCATGTGAGATTGATGTTGAACTCTTTAAACAAAAGGGAGTTCTGGGAACAGTTAATTAATTTGTGTGGACCCAATTTTGACAGATCCATCAACTGATTCTTGGTGCAAAGGCCCAACCCTAACAGCCCAAGCTGATGAATTAATTAGTGCAGGTCCTAATTCTTTTCACCCTTTATTGCAGATGCGGATCCAAGAATTTGAGGGACCACATGTGGCTATACCTAAAGGCCCAACTGATGAACATTCTAGTGGCCCAACTACCAAAGACTCTAATGGGCCAATTATTAATAACCAAATAGACGAACGGGCAAATTGCTGGATCTCAATTGCCATCTTTGGAAGTGTCGATGTTTATGTCTTTGAAGGAGCAGACAAAAGAGATGAAGGAAGACCATTTTGATCCTATGCTTTTGGAACTCAATTCTTCTTCTCTTTCTACCGACTCTACTCTGGGCATCAAAGAGGACTTGGTACAGGTTCCTCTAATCCCTCTAATCTTGCAGTCGGTCCAGGGAACTCAACTCATCATAGAAGGGGAGTCATTGCATGCGGTCGAGGGTAGCAAACAGTTGGTTATTTTTGGGGATTTATCTGCATGTATTGATGAAGAAACTATTCCAATTGACATGCAAATTCTAAGGGCGGAAGAAGAAGCTTCATTGTGGGTGCATATGAATGTTCTCAAACTAAGCAAGCAATTTGGGGTTGATTTTGAAGGATGTGAAGGGGATGTCATGTCTTTATTCATGAAGATTGACAGTAGAAGGCACAAAAAGATGGAAGATACCACAATCCAAAGCAAACACTGCAATCAAACCAAAAGGTCAGAAGCAATTAAAGAGGTTAAAATCAGGCATTAAATATAAAGATGGGAAGTCTAGGTCAGGGGGAGAGGAACCCTCAAAGTTGATTAATAAAGATCGATATACTGTCATGGAACGTGTGGGGAATGAACGATGGGGCGAATAGGGGACTTATTAAAACTGCTCTTAATGAATGGAGATGTGATGTAGTGGTTCTTCAAGAAACAAAGATAGAAGGTGATACAATTTCTGTTGCCAGACATGTATGGGGGAGTAAATGGGTGGATTTTGTCAATCTTGAAGCTATTGATACTAGTGGGGAATTTTTATCATGTGGGATAAAAGAATATTAGAAGGGGAGTTGATTACTTCTAGTAGTCGGAGTATCTCTTGTAGACTGACTGCAATAGGCCAAGATTTCTTATGGTTCATCACAGGGACATATGCCTCAAATTCCAAAATTTAGAGGCAAGACTTATGGTGAGTGTTGGCCGCCTCAAGAGGGCTTTGTAATGGGCCATGGGTGGTCTGTGGCGATTTCAACACAACCATACACTCAAACGAAAGAAGCAACAACCACCATCTAACCAGAGCTATGAGAGATTTCTCTGACACAATTAATGATCTACAGCTAGTAGATCCTCCACAGTCCAATTCTAGCTGGCATTTTGGGCTGTGAAGAAGGAAATTTACCAAGTATTTGGGATTATCATTAGGTTCCAATAACAAAGCTGCATATATATGTGAAGGGGTACTTGATATATGTGAAAAGAGACTTACAAGGTGGAAAGCACAATACTTATCCCTCCCCTAGGATCATTTTGGTGAGATCTGTCCTGGACACCCACCTACATTATGTCCTTATTTCCTATCACAGCCAAAGTAAGGAGAAGAATTGACCAGCTGAGAAGGAACTTTATTTGGGAAGGCAGCAGCGAGTCCAAAGGTTCCCATCTTGTCAACTGGAACACTCTCATCTCCAGCAAGAGAGTTGGCATTCTAGGCATTAGAAACTTAAGTTTGCATAACAAGAGCCTCTTATGAAATGGTTCTGGAGATTCAACACTGAGAAGCAAGTCTTATGGAGACAAGCTGTCACGTGCAGGTATGAGCAATTGGAGCACCAAACCAATGAGAACTCCTTATGGAGTTGGCAATTGGAAAGCCATCAGGAATCTATGGGAGGAGTTTACAACAAACACAGGTTTTAGGCTAGGAAATGGGAGGAAGGTATCATTCTGGCATGATGATTGGATTTGTCAGCGAGCATTGAAAGACCTTTTTCGTGATCTATTCAATCTCACCACTTCACCTAATGCCACAGTAAAAGAATCTTGGAGCTCGCAGGGCTGGAACCTAATATTTAGAAGGCTTCTCAATGACTGGGAAATCACTAGAGCTATTGAGATTCTCAAAATGCTAGAACGTTTTGCAGGATTAAGTGAGGCGGAGGACTCTCTTACATGGAAAGGAGGATGAAGCTCTAATTTAGTGTCAAGGCAGCATACAGCTATCTATCATCTAGAGGACATCCCAACAATCCTTGGCCTTGATAAAAGATTTGGAAGAACAAAGTACCATTCAAAGTTATTTGCTTTCATGGTTAGTGGTAAGAAAAGCATGTCTCACTCTAGAAATTATTCAAAGAAGACGTATTCAGACCAGCTCTACATGCTTTCTATGTCAGCGGGAAGATGAAACCAATGAGCATCTTTTCTTACATTGTGTTATTACTAGACAACTTTGGCAGCTCTTCATAGCACTAACTGGTATTGTTTGGATGATGCCCAAAGATACCATTGGCCTCATATGCAGCTGGAAGTCTGGAACAGTATTAGGGGAAGAACCTGTCACAAGGAATGGTGGAAGATTGTTCCAGCTTGCATATAGTGGACAGTTTGGAACGAGAGGAACGCAAGATGTTTTGAAGGCAAGAGCAGTTCAACATAGAAAATCAAGAGTTCTTGCATATCTCTTTTTCATTTTTGGTGTAAAGAGAAGTTTATAGGTGATGTAGAATCACTACTAGGCCGTTTTGATTCTCTGAACGATTTTCAGGGGAAGTACTTGAAAATATAAGATACCAGCCCTGTTTTTTGGGTACTGAAGAATATAATTGTTACCTTTTTCAAAAGAAAGAAATAGAGTATAAAGGATCGTGCGTGACAAGAATTCAGAGTTTGTACTACAAAGGTTAAGATTGGATAATCACTTTAAATCAACCGACAAATCCACGGTACAAAATAAAAATCAATATCGAGAAACTGGAGACTATAGGCAGAGCAGCTAGCGAGCTATAGACTTTCACGGAATAAAACTATGATTAAGCTAAGTTGCTCGGATACGGAACGGGTATCCGACACGAGTGCGGATCTAGAGGTCGGATCCTTTGAAACGTAAATTGTAAGATTCGGTGATACGGGTGCGGACATCTAGCTAAAAATAAATCAAAAAAAAAAAACTCTAAATTATGAGAAATTTTGTGGAATACTTACGTATAGCTTGTAAAATATGGATTTCTTTTTTATTCTCAAGTTGTAGATAAGCAAAGGACTGATTTCTTAGATAAAGTACGCTATTTTCTTCAAATTTATCCCACTTTTGGTACTGATTTCGGAAATCAAATTGTATCTCGTCTTGAATATCTCCGTCCGTTGTGGTCAAAGTACCTAAAATTATTTGACCAGATCCGATACGGATCCCATACCCACAACCATGCTAGTGTCGTGTCGACACGGGTGCGGCACCTAAAATGTTGTGTCGGAGCAACTTAATGATTAAGTATCATTGAGCAAGAAAGGGCCCTCTTGTGAACTTTTTATCAATGCTGTTTACATCTAACAAAACAGAGGAATAAAATTGTAAAGGGGGACAAACTAGCGTATACAACTCTTTATGCACTACTTTTTCTTTTTCTTGAGGGGGAGAAATATCTAACTTCGGTAAGCAATAGTTAATTAGCACTCTGGACAGCTTTTCAATGATTTAAATCTTCCTAGGGCGATATAAATTTTAACTCAAACAAGAGCAAGGCTAAATGCGCATACGCAGATCCAGTAGCATCAGAAAGAAGTTAATAAGTTTCAATATTTCTATTAAGACTCCATAAGAGATACAGTATTAAAGTCGCAAATATATGAAACTTCTCGTTCTGACAAACAAATTTTACTGGCTAAAATTGTTACACCTCATAGTTTCGTACGTGAGAATACGTCGTAAGTCAATTGATGTAAGCTCTGAAATAAGATCATCTTTGAAAGTACATAAAGTAAGTTAATCATGTTAACTTGGAGGTTACAAATATATAAGATCATGGATTGCAAGTACCAAGAGGGTTGGAAGGCTTAGAAGCTAAACCAATTGAAGAAAACAAGTTTCGTCGAAAGTCAACAAGTTGGGAATGTTATAACATGTACTTTTGGGGTGAGACTAGGGTGCTCAAAATGATAAGGAGGTTATGTTATGAGTTATTTTTGTCTTATGATAGTCTTGTGTTATGTTTTGAAGTCAAGCGAAATCATCACAAGTTACATTAATAAATATGCTGAAAATTAGGTCAAATGTAGCTGAACATTTCTCCCAATGTACTTGGAATTACGGGATGATCCACATATCAAATTGACGATCTACGAGCCTAGTTTCTAACGCATTAAACCGTTTGTCGACACGACATCGGAGCAGAGAGATATGTGCAGTTTTGCGAGACTGCATAGGTGACAAGTAGGTGTATCACTGAAGCTTTTTGAGCAATACATTCCGTGTGTTATATGAGGTCTTTTTGGGACATATTATATACCAAATTGAAGGACTTGTAATGTAGTTTCTAACGCTCTTAACCGTTCATTCATACGATATCCGGATAAAAAGATATAAGCGTCGGAAGAAGGGTCAGTGCTAAGGTGCCAAGCTAGCACCTCTTTGACTTTTCAAAAGTTGATATATATATATGGTTTTAAATCGTCTTTCTCTTCATTTTTCATAGAACACGACCAGAGAACCCCCAAAAACTTACCCTTAAACTCTCTACAATAGTTCGAAAGAAGATTAACATCCAAGTACAAAATCAAGAGCGATATTAGAACAATCCCTATGACGTAAGTATCGGTATATCGCCTCTTTTTCTTTGTAGTTTGAGTTTTGGAAGGTACTTTATAGTTAAGAAAACACCTACTTTCTGTATTTAAGCTTTTAAATGTCAAGGAAGGTTGATAAATTCGTTTCCTAGTAGTTAGAACTCACGGGACGGTGATCGAAAGCCGTGAGTTCGATTTATTTCACTTTTAGTGGATTGTTTTGTATTTCACTCGTGCTGGCCTCTTGTGCTGATATTTTATGGAGTTTTGGAGGAGAAAAGGTGTGGAGAAATACCACATAATGACGGAATGGTGGGCTGGTCGTTCATCATTACATTTTTAGGTTGTTTGACACTAATTTGGTTGTCATTTTATGTATGAAGTGATTAGGGTGTGTGGGCTGTTTTGTGGTATTTTGTGATGGAGATAAGGTTGGAAAATGATGTATACATGTTTTTATTGTTGTGTTCTTCTTGTTGTTGGTATAAGGGTCTTGTTACAGGGGAGATGTTGACCAAGTTTACGTAAACAAGCTATTATTTTAAGTTGCAGACTTAGCCTTTACTCAGTACTGATTTTGAATCTCCTTATGCTATGGTAGATTGAATTGAGTTGTTTGAAGAATTGGTTGGAAGATATTAAGGACTCAACAGAGTTAAGGTATGTTAAGGCTAAACCTTTCCTTCATTTTGGCATGATCCCGTAACTATATAAAGAGAAGTTCTTATTCCTATATTATCCTAGTCTCATAAGCTACAGTATTCTCCCTTATCGGGACTTTATATTCAGTTAAGTATTGTCTTCTTTCAGTCAGGAGAGCAGAGAGTTTATATATATAGAGTATTACAGTATTTTCACCACCACCGAGCCATAATCGGTGGCAGGCCCCTATTGGGCAACCTCAGATCAGATGGTAAGTTATATACCGAGCCTACTATGGCCTAGCGCCTATGAGCGAGCCCAGAATGGTCGAGATACAGAGTCTAATATGGCTGAGCACCTATGAGCGAGCCTACTACAGCAGAGCAGTTACACATACCGAGCCTTACAGGGCCGGACAGCTATTTTACTTACTGTATTGAAAAAGATGAGTCAGTATCAGCAGGTAAGCATATCTTCAATTATATTTGATACTTTCAGTTATGATATTATCAGTTCAGTTTCAGCTTTCAATTATTCTGTTGCCTTACATACTCCGTACATTATTTCGTACTGACGTCCCTTTTGCTGGGGACGCTGCATTTCATGCCTGCAGTTCCTGATAGACAGCTTGATAGACCTTCCCAGTAGACAAAGTCAAACATCAGCTTGGTTAGTAAGTTCCACTTCCTCGGAGTTACCAGGTCTATACCTTGGAGTCCATTTTATTTATACAGGTTTGATGGGTAGGTCGAGGCCCTGTCCCGACTATGATATAGTTAAGTTATCCCTAGAGGCTTGTAGACGAGTCCTGTACATTTTTTTATATCAGTATTGTGGCTTTACCGGCCTTATGTAGATGTTTAGTTTGGTATTGCTGGTTGTAGACGTTATTTTCAGATGATTTAGAATATGGCCTCATCGGCCTAAGTTGAGGGTTACCCCTTCAGAGTTCACAGCTACAGAGTGGTACGCTCGGCCCGAGTATGGCACCGAGTGCAGGACACGCCTCTTCAGCTTTGGGGCGTGACAAAAATGCCCTCGCTAGATAAAAGAAAACTTGCCCTTTAAAAAGTATGTGTTAAATTACATGAAAGTTTCTTCCCAGAAAGAAGTTAGTTTTACAGACAAAATGCCCTTGCTTGATAAAAGAAAACTCGTGCTGTCATTCACCACAATATTTAACTTTCCTAATCTTAAGATATCAAAGTCACAAGGACAGAAAGGCATGGGCATACATCTGTACAGTGTACACAAAGGCAAAGTATTGACACCATTTCAAACTATTCCTTCCTTATTAATGTTTAAATGTATAGACACTACGTACAGAATGCTGATACTTCTAGCCACAATAGTTCCAAACTTACTGCTTTTACCGAGGAAACAACATATTCTCTGCCAGGAAGGTTCAATACTTTGGACGGTACTCTTATTCTGTAAAAGTCATCACCTTTCAAAAGTTTCTGCATCACATAAAACTCACATGAAAAGTTACAAATAAAACAAATAGGGTGCCATGATTGTACGAACAGAAAATAGAATTACTTTGAAATCCTCCTTCTCTGTTTCAGTAAAAGCATTTCTGGAGAAGCGAAGCTTTGTCAGCGTTTGCGTCTGCGACAAGAAGTGCAAAGAACCTATTACTTGTTGGTAAAAAGTCAAACATCAACCAGACATAGGTGGACAGTAAAAGTCAGCCAAGAATTATTGAAAGTGAAAAGCACAAAAAACGACCAGATCCATCGGAGTTGAAGCGAAAAGTGAGTTCTTTGAAGTGAAGCGCACAATTTACGGGAATTCGAGAAATTAAAAAAAGTATCAACCATCTATGAATTAAGTACATTAAATTAAACTGCAATTAAAATAACTGATTTCAGCATCCAATATGCAACCATTATTGATCCAACTCAAAAATGATGTTCAAAAAAGCGACGCAGAAATCAAGTTGTGGATAGCAAAAACTTCTCTAAAGCGCACGGCTTCACCATGAAGTAATAATCCCTCACTTCACATCTCTTCATCAATTTAAACACATACGTACCTAAACCTTAACTATTAGACTATCTCTCCAAACAAAATTTATTAGCAATTTTAATATGGGATATTAAGATAAGAGTTGAAGTTCTTTCATGTGAAAATGATAGTTGGACAAACTCTAGATAATTTACTGCTTCAAAGAATTTGAATAAAAGTGGGGCTCAAAGCACAATTTTGTTAAAAAATATTGAAAACGCTCTTCAACGTACCAAAGAGATTTCCTCTGTTCCAGCTCCCTCAATTGAATGCTAGAGACATTTATATGGCATCATGAAAATTTGAGTACTTACCTAAGTTTCTGGATAACTCTATTATTGCTAGCCCGCTACACAAGCTTTCTAATAAGCCAAAGCTACCACATACTCTTCTCTTAAGTAGCTGCTAATGCCTTAAAACTTAAAAGCTCTTTGTATCTTGCTGCAATTACCACATAACTCTTCTCTTAAGTAGCTGCTAATGCCTTAAAACTTAAAAGCATTTTGTATCTTGCTGGAATTACCACATAAGGCAGAAACAACTAATATCAATTCATAACGAGCCAGATCAGAACTTGTTACTCCTGCTAGTTGCTTGCTTGGGAAGTAATAAACTTAAACGACAGTTCAACAATAACAACAAAAAAACATGCCAATATAACACTTCTACACCCTTAGTAAGGAATGTTTCCTAATTCTAATCCCAAGAAATGGAACTGGCTCAACATCTCAATAAATGTAGAATGATTTTAACCCAAGATGTTTAAAGTCCAACAAGTTGTCATCTTTCAGCTTTAAATGATTTGCAAATGAATGTGAGATTACATATCAGTAATTACGTCTTTTTTTCAATTCCGTTTGGACAGGTAATATCTTAAATAACTTCTCCTATCATTTCATTACTACTTAATATCTCATTGTGGCCATCTGATACGGATGGCATATATCTGTGAGATGCTAGTATGTTGTTTCTCTTGGTCTTTAGAGGAGGCAAGTACTGAATTAGAGAAAAAGAGTAATTTTCTCACCTAATTGCTAGAACTAGGACGGTATTTGAGAGGACATGACAAGAAGAAAGAGAGATAGGAATGGGTACAGGTTTATCTAGGCTCTCAACAGTTTTATCACTGACAACTCTAATTGAATAACTGAAACAAAAAACTTTTATTTTACCAATCAAACAAATTAAAAAGCTACTATTGATATATCTTTTTCGGATAATGGTGGTGTCCGGGCTAGCTTATGCACACCTCGACCATTCCATCGGGTACCAGGTACCTCACACTAGTACACGTACCAGAAAATTCTGCTACCAAGGCTTAGGCTGATGGGGAGAATCACCTAGTGCTTTTTGCATCCCTGGGATTTGGGATTTGAGAACCTGAGAACTCATGGTTCTCCTTCTACTTCATTGACCAGTAGGCCACACCCTTGGGTGCAACTTCTATTCAAAATATTAATGACAAGACGTAGCATGAATTTAGATACATACACTACAAAGTTGCTGTAATACAGCTTTACAAAAAAATGAAGTTGCTGCAACACTAAGAACAACATACTGCACACTGATGATGATTATCCCCCAGAATCTAATGAGAACTCAAAACTTAACTATGTGCAACTGCAACTAGCTCATCAGTTGCTTCATTGCAAGTAATATGACTAGCCAAAAGTTTCAAAAAAACAACTAAGGACGTGAAATAACAGAATCACTTCAAGACTCTTACTAACAAAATGTTTTATCATGACCTCAAAATATTTACTACTTCATAATAATATTTGAAACTGAAATCCCTATCACTCGCAATTCAAAGTACCGGCCAATCATCTTGAAGAGGCACATTTCATCTATAAATTTAATAGGTGCTGGTGTGCATCTACGAATAAGTCTTTTTTTAAAAATTTCAATTGAAGGCCCAACCAATTGCAAGTTTAAGCCAACAATAACAATATGGCTTCTACTTTTAAATTTATGTGCACTTAGTCCAAGATCTAAATAAGGCGCATCTCTTTTTTCAATTTTCACCTTATCCGGTCGTTTTCGTTTTGTTCATGGATCATATAATTTATTTTCGTTCGGGGGGAACCGTTTGTTATTCGAGATGCAGAAAAAACGCAACACTAAGAACAACATACTGCACACTGATGATGATTATCCCCCAGAATCTAATGAGAACTCAAAACTTAACTATGTGCAACTGCAACTAGCTCATCAGTTGCTTCATTGCAAGTAATATGACTAGCCAAAAGTTTCAAAAAAACAACTAAGGACGTGAAATAACAGAATCACTTCAAGACTCTTACTAACAAAATGTTTTATCATGACCTCAAAATATTTACTACTTCATAATAATATTTGAAACTGAAATCCCTATCACTCGCAATTCAAAGTACCGGCCAATCATCTTGAAGAGGCACATTTCATCTATAAATTTAATAGGTGCTGGTGTGCATCTACGAATAAGTCTTTTTTTAAAAATTTCAATTGAAGGCCCAACCAATTGCAAGTTTAAGCCAACAATAACAATATGGCTTCTACTTTTAAATTTATGTGCACTTAGTCCAAGATCTAAATAAGGCGCATCTCTTTTTTCAATTTTCACCTTATCCGGTCGTTTTTGTTTTGTTCATGGATCATATAATTTATTTTCGTTCGGGGGGAACCGTTTGTTATTCGAGATGCAGAAAAAACGCAACACTAAGAACAACATACTGCACACTGATGATGATTATCCCCCAGAATCTAATGAGAACTCAAAACTTAACTATGTGCAACTGCAACTAGCTCATCAGTTGCTTCATTGCAAGTAATATGACTAGCCAAAAGTTTCAAAAAAACAACTAAGGAAGTGAAATAACAGAATCACTTCAAGACTCTTACTAACAAAATGTTTTATCATGACCTCAAAACATTTACTACTTCATAATAATATTTTGAGACTGAAATCCCTATCACTCCTAATTCAAAGTACCGGCCAATCACCTTGAAGAGGCACATTTCATCTATAAATTTAATAGATGCTGGTGTGCATCTACGAATAAGTCTTTTTTTAAAAATTTCAATTGAAGGCCCAACCAATGGCAAGTTTAAGCCAACAATAACAATATGGCTTCTACTTTTAAATTTATGTGCACTTAGTCCAAGATCTAAACACGGCGCATCTCTGTTTTCAATTTTCACCTATTCCGGTCGTTTTCGTTTTGTTCACGGATCATAAAATTTATTTTCGTTCGGGGGGAAATCGTTTGTTATTCGAGGTGCAGAAAAAACTGAAGTGCAATATCTCAATCTTACTCTGATGATTTTTGAAGCTATTTCAGGACTTCACATTAACATGTCCAAGAGTATCATTTATTCTGTTAATATGGTACCTGACTTGGAGGAGCTGGCTGACATTATGTTCTGCACCACAGGATCATTTCCTACTACCTACTTAGGTCTCCCCTTGGGTGCTAGACACAGGGAAACTGATATTTGGAATGTGATCATTGAAAAGTTTGAGAAAAGATTGGCATCATGGCAGCAACAGTACCATTCTTTTGGGGGTAGATTAACACTCATCAGTAGTGTTTTGGATAGTATACCTACCTATTTTATGTCCCTATAACTAAGATCCTATGGGAGGGTAAGAGTAAAGAGCATAAGTTTCACTTAGTCAAATGGTCCAAAGTTACAATGCCCAAAACACTTTGGGGGCCTTGGAGTTAAAGATCTGGCACTTAGACAACAAAAGCATGCTTATGAAGTGGCACGGGAGGCACAACCAGGAGGAAGCTGGGTTCTGGAAAGAGATCATCCAAGCAAAGTATGGGACTTCCCGTCACTGGTGCACTAATATGGTTAGAACACCATATGGAACTGGGTTGTGGAAGAATATCATGAAACTTTGGGAGGCTTTCTCAAGAAACACATCACTGCAAGTGGGAAATGGTGCACACATCCAACTTTGGAAGGACAAATGGTTGGGGCACACTACACTAAAGGAGGTCTACCCAAGATTATTCCTAATTGCAACCAATCCAGACTCTACTATTGCCTATTGCTCAAAACAGGGAGAACAATACATGGAATCTAAACCTAAGAAGGGATCTTAATGATTGGGAGATAGAAGATCTGGTTTCACTTCTTGGAAGCCTCCATAACAACATAGTCGCCAGCCAGGGAAAAGACAGGCTTAAATGGGAAAACAACAAAGAGGGCACTTACTCCGTCAAAGCAGGCTACTCCCACTTGAGCTCTAATAAAGAAATGATTGATCAATGGCCTTAGAAATTAATCTAGAGAACTAAGCTGCCACCAAAAGTTATCTGTTTTAGCTGGATCACTCTAAAGGGCTCTTGCTTAACACAAGACAATCGCATCAGGAGAAATTTTCAGCTACCTAATAGGTGTTACATGTTCCTCTGCAAGTCTGAGTCAATTAATCATTTGTTTCTTTACTGCTCAGTTGCAACAGACATGTGGAACATGTTCCTAACTCTTTTTGGTCTGCATTGGTCTATGCCATGTAGTGTCAGGGAGGCTTTTGTGAGTTGGTGCTCATGAAAGTTGATAAAACCATCAAAAGGATATGGGCTATGGTTCCTGCTTGTATTTTGTGGTGTATATGGACCGAAAGGAATCGGAGATGCTTTGATGGGGTATCAACTACCAATCATTCTCTTAAAGCAAAATGATTAGTTAATCTTTTAAGCTGGGTTAATCTTACCCCTGTTTATAACACTGAATCCTTTTTGGAATTTATCAGCTCCTTAGTCTTATGATAGATCTTTTGTTGATACTTTTGGGCTGATACTTTCTGTTTCTTTGTAACATCTGCATCTTCTTGCTGCTTTTTGTTAATAATATTCATTTACTTCATCAAAAAAAAAAAAAGATTCTATGTCCAAATGTCCATCTTGGAGAATGAAAGATTGAATTCTACAATATTCATGTAAGTTTTTCACAGAATATCTCTCAAAATTTACAATATCTTTATAGCTCTATTTTTATTATTTTGAATTTTCTTAGCCGAAGCCCTCACCTGTATCCATATCCGAATCTGCACCCCCGAATCTCAAAATTTAGATTTTGCCGAATCCGATACTCGGATCCGGCCCGTATCGGATACCCGCACCCAAGTCCGAGCAACTTAGGTTTTCTCTGCTTGTATGACTACTTGAGCTATTATTCATGCTACAAATCATGTCTAGGCTATGTGCTTTTCTGTTTGAGACATGATATGGCTATATTTGCTATGTTGAGTTGTTTGCCTTGATGGTAGTCATATTGTTCAGTCAAGATATTATATCCGCGTGTTATATCATCATTTTTGTATACTTCTTACATGGTATCTCACATGTTGGCGTCCTTATTGGTGTGGCACGGGTTTGAGTAGATTTGTGGCACATTAGTATGATTTGTGCGGTATATTGATTTCTGAGACTGTGAGATCTTGGAATATTGAGATTTGAGCGGATCAATGAGGGCCCATAGAGCCGTGTTAATATTGATATTGAGGTGACATGAAGCCAGACTCCCCTGTGGGCTGAGCGGTATTGATATTAAGGTGATGTGCGCGCCAGGTTATTTAGGCTAAGTTTTGATGATCGTTGACCTTTGATCTGATCCGTGCTTGGGCTAGGATCCGCCCCTCCGGAGTCGGGTGATAACCCATGCTACTTTGGGCCCTGTTGGTGCAGGCACTTAGTATGTGCTGAGGGAGGGACTTTAAGCCAGGCACCCATACAGTGCTGAGATTGTGCTTATTTGATGATTTTACCATGAATTCGTTGATTTTGGCATTGTTACTTGTCATGCAGGCATAGAGACGTATCTTTCTCATGCTAATTGATACTTTATACCTTGAAATTGATGTTTTAACTAATTTGTTTGGGAAGCATGCTATCTCCCTATTAATGTGATTAACAGCTTGTTTAGAATGGCTTAGAAAAGTGGCTTTTCAGCAGAAATAGCTTTTAAGCCAAAAAGAAATAGTTGGGGTTGCCCAGCTTATTGCTTTTGGCCTGTTTTAAGCAATTTTTAACTTATTTTCAGCACTTTTTGACTTTACCAAACAGCGAAAAAAGCAAAAAAGAGCTTAAAAGCTGACTTGATTGGCTTAAAAGCCAATCCAAACACCCTCTAAGTTGAACTTGTTATTCTTGAGCTATTTTTTCTTTTTTACTATCATTGTGTTGTTGTTGTTATTGTTGGTTGATCTGAGGTAATGTTGGCTACTTACTAAGTATATGGGATCGGTTGTATTTATACTACACTCTAAGCTAGTCAAGTCAGGTTTATTTCTTAATAGGTATCACATGACTTGAACCTCATCACTACTTCACGAGGCTAATCTTGATACTTACTGAGTACACGTTGTCTCGTACTCATACTACGCTTCTGCATATTTTTGTGCAAATTCTGGTATTGGCTCGAGTGGACCTCAGGAGGGTGCACAGTAGTTGATATAGCAAACCTGAGGTAGTATTGTATGGTCGTCCGCAGACCCATGGAGTCCCCTTCCTTTTCCTTCTTTTATCATACTGTTATTTACATTTCAGACATTATATGTAATATCGAGAGACTTTGTTGTATCTTATTGTAGAACTCATGACTACGTACTACCAGGTTTTAGGAAAAGTATTGTCCTTGTATTTCAGTGTTTGTTGTTGTCGAAGGATTCATTTCGTGTATTTATGTTGTAACATTTATATTATACCTTATTATACTTAGTTTGATCTATGTTTAGATATTGGCTTACCTAGCATTGGGAATTAGGTGTCATCGCGGCCTTTGGTGGGATTTTTAGGTTGTGACAGTATCTACAAATCAAAGCTTAACTAAGGGTAAAAATTCAGGCTCTTCAAACTGCTATTTAATCTAACTAGCATAGCACCAGTGTACCTCTTGAACTATCTGATTGATAATCAACGCGGCAGTTCTGCTCTGCTGCTGAAAAATACTCATATTCCTTTCACACCAGACACTATATATACATCAAGCCAAAGCCATTCTATATATACTTGCCCCTCAAGACCTCCCTTTGTGCAGGATCAACAGCCCATGCCAACCCATACTTTTGCCTATTAACCCCTCGTCAATGTAATATCTTCTCCATATTGCAGCTGAATATTGACATATGAAGACCAAATTCTTATACATGCTCTACCTTAATATAGGGTAAAAGCCGGACAGACAATCCTAGCATGATCTTTTTTGGGTAAAGGAAAATTCTAGCATGATCTAGTTCTCACTAGATACTTCTACCTTCTACTTTTTCCTTGTCAAAATAGTTCTCACTAGATACTTCTTGTACAATTAAATGTACAAGGTCATCCCCACTCTAACAAAATGTCAATCTATAGCCATTGTTTTTTAAAACCATTATGATAGACTTAAATATTGTTGCAAGACACCCAATAATTATGAATATAAACAAGTGCTAGTACCCCACCCATCAATATTTCAACAACCTCATTCTACAACCAAAAGGCTAAGTTTTCCTAGTCCCTCTGTCCAAATAACGTTCAAGTCACATCTAGTCAAAGTCATCCAGAGTTATGCTACGCACGAGCAACAGATACATGTAGTAACAGTAAATGTTCTTAATATTACGGATAAGAGAATTAATTGTATTTAGGAGTCATTACTTTGTAAAATTTGTCTTTTAAAGTTGTTTAGTCGCATTACTTTTATTAAATCAGATTGCAAGTCCATGAAATTAACAAACAGGCCCTTGAGTCTTAGGGTTTCAAGTTGAGCAGGACTAAGATGGAATACCTAGAGTGCAAGTTCAGCGTCGAGCCAACGGCAGCGGATTGGACGTGAGGCTTGGATCACAAGTCATCCCCAAGAGGGGCAGTTTCAAGTACCTTGGGTCGGTTACACAAGGGATGGGGAGATCAACGATGATGTCATTCACCGTATAGGGGTGGGGTGGATGAAGTAGAGGTCAGCTTCTGAAGTCCTGCCACCGATACTCAAAAGGTAAGTTTTATAGAGGGGTGATTAGACCGACTATGTTGTATGGGGATGAGTGTTGGCCAGTTAAGAACTCTCATATCTAGAAGATGAAGGTAGCCGAAATGAGGATGTTGAGGTGGATGTGCGAGCACACTAAGATGGATAAGATTAGGAATGCAGATATTCGGGAGAAGGTGGCGTGGGCCCCATGGATGACAAGCTGCGGGAAGCTAGGCTCAGATGGTTTGGGCACGTTCAGAGGAGAAGCCTCGATGGCCCGATAAAGAGGTGCGAGCGGCTGGCTTTGGTGGGTGTGAGAAGAGATAGAGGGCGGCCTAAGAAGTATTGGGGAGAGGTGATCATGCAGGACATGGTGAGGCTTCAGGTTACCAAAGACATGGCCCTAGACAGGAAGTTGTGGAGGTCGAGCATTAGGGTCGTAGGTTAGGAGGTAGTTGTGCATATTTCTACGGCGCGCTAGAGTGAGGCTAGTCTTATTAGGTTTTTTCTTAGATTGTAAGTGGTTAATGTTGAGTTCACACTACTCTTTCGTTCCTCTTATTATCAGGCTTTATCTACTGGTTATTGTTTTGCTTTTATATATGTTGTTATTTTTTTCTAAGGCTTTTATTGATGGTACTGATATATTATCTCTTTTCGTATTCTTGAGCTGAGGGTCTATCGAAAACCGTCTCTCTACCCCTCGGGTAGGGTATGATCTACGTACACACTACCCTCCCCAAACCCCACTAGTGGAATTTCACCGGTTGTTGTTGTTGTTGTATCTTTATTATTAAGTAAACTAATATCAACCTGTTTTCTGCGATCTTAATATTACCCAACAATGTCTACAATTACGATTAAGGAGATAGTTTCAACAAATAATAATTACAATTACGTTGATAACTATATAAGAGTTTTAAAAAAGTTTCAATGGTCAAAATAAAGAATAATTAGGGGAAGACCTGGGAACCATGAGAAGGAGATTTGATGCGAGCAGTGAAGGTTCCGGCGGGGGAGAAATCGGAGTCACCGAAGGCGTGTTCTAGGGTGAACTGGATCTTCGAATCTGAATCGGAACCCGACCCGGTAGACCTCTTCCGGGTCGACTGAACAGGAGAAGAAGTTGCTGAACCTACCTTGATGTCATTGGGATCAGCTGCACGGGATCGGATTCCAACTTCGAGACCGAACTCTTCATCGTCGACGAGAAGCTCGTCGGACTGGAACCCATGTGACGTCGTAAGGATCAACAGCAGGAAGAAACCTGCGCCAGTTACAGATTTGGTTCTCATTCTTGAAAGGAGGTTGAGACTTAGAAGAGTGAGGAGCAAACACCTTTTGATGGTTTTTTGGAGAGCGGACTAGCCGAGGTAAAGACTAGAGACAGCAGGGGATGTAGTAGTAGTAGTATTGTGTTATTTGGTTTTATTATCTTTTAAAAAACAATTCTTTAGAGTAATAATAATAATAATAATAACAATAATAATAACGACTTAGACTAACTGGTTATATTTATCTAATATTAGGAGTAAAATTCATTTGTAGTCACTCGGCCGGAACTTATATATTATTCGGTAGCCATAAAATGACTCCATACAAGTCATAGCTTAAAAACAATAATAAGGGCTACTTTTCTTTTTGCGCCTCCGGCCCTCACTGCACAATACTAGAAAACAAAGTTGGAAAATCATACGAAGCTCTAGGAATGAAGTTTTCTGGGATGCTCGTGATTAGCTCATATTTGTGGGGAGAAAACCTATTGGTATACAGGTTCAAGATCCAAAAAAAGCAACGGTGGATAAATGGTGGAAATTTGTTTGTCCATCAAATAAAGGGAATAACAACCCTTTGATCAATTCTTTTGTTGATGAAGGACCAAAGTTTGAAGAACGATGCTGAAATTTATTTCGATAAGAAGATTGCCTTTGTCTCTCTCTCTTAATTCAGAATCTGGTTATGGGGACATTCGCCTATGTAATGTATGTAAGGAAGAAGAGGAAGAGAAGGGACCGTAATTAAGAGGCTTAAAAGAAGTGACGTTTCTGAAGGATAAAAATTTGACGGTTGAATTTTACATAAGGGAACCCTTTTTTTATCCTTTTGTTAATGAAGTCAATTTATATATAAGATATTGTCACTATACAAAATATATACAATAGATTGTCACTATACAAATATATACAAAATAGACTATCATTATACAAAAATATACTCTATACAAAATAGACTGTCACTTATACTAAATAGATTATCGCTATACAATTTATGTACAATAGACTGTCACTATACAAAACACTAAAAAATAGACTGATTATACAAAAAAATATACTAAATAGACTGTCACTATATAAAATAGACCGTCACTATACAAAACATGATACAAAATAGACTGCCACTGTACAAATAATATACAAAATATACTGTCACAATACAAAAAATATACAAACTAGATATTTCGGGATATTAGATGTAATATGTTTGGGCCGAAGGGCCATTTTGTGTAAGTGAACAAATATATGTCTAAAATTTTGAGGGGCTATAGAGGGTAGTTTTCTCTGATATTAGTGGGGCATGACCCGTGTTGAGCCCGGACCCAAACTTCATAAGTTAGCAATTGATATTTGTTGATAAAAATATTGTATAACTTTTGATGAGAGTAACTTGTACTATGATCATACGTGTAATTGAAATGTCCAGTTTATTTGTTATTATTCAAATATAATCCTCAATGACACTAGTTTATTAGCTCAGAAAAAATTCTATCACAGCTCAAGTCAACGGGTAAAATTGGAGACACTGAGTAGCATACTAGAAACAACACAACAAAGCCCGTAGTATGAATGACACATACAAGAAGATCACACCACCACAAAAATATCATCAATAACAATACCCCCATGCCATCACAAATCATCCGCGACATAGCCCACCTTGTCTCGTTGTGTGAGAAACAATAAAGTAAATTCCTGCCTTGTCTCCCTATACGTGCATCAATAACTATCCCACCTTGTCTCGCCACATGTGCAAACCTAACATGTATAGCCCGCCTTGTCTTGCCGCATGTGCAAATGTAAATAATAATAATAGCACAGACAAATCACATGTAAGCACTCCGACAATCCTCTCATAATTCCACATGTGCCAAAACACAATAACACAATATAACAACTCGCACCACACGTGCCTGCACAATATTTCGATAACAATGATACCAATACCATAACAATACATTGTCTCAACAGTACTGAGTACAACAACAAAAAAACTATAATAACATGAGAGTACGATAAGTACATCAACTCAAGAATGACAACAACATAACAAAACGGAAGAATAAACTCAGCACTGAAAGAGATAACATATAATAATGACTTCAAATAAGAATAAATCAACAATAAAAGGCGTATTATGAAACGAACTTCAATTAAGAATAACTCGACACTAAAAGAGGTAGCATGAAAATTAAATAGGTAACAACTTCAATTAAGGCATATATGAGTAAGCTTGACAATAACAAATAGGGCATATACTAACAACTTCAATTATAGCATGCAAGAGTAAACTTAACAATGGAAAGTATAACATGATAATACAACTTCAATTAGATGCATGAAAGAAGCCTAGGAGTTTAAACATGTCAATTTCTACATGTAAGGCCGTGTACACACTCGTCACATCGTGTACACGTCTTTCACATAATTCAAATAGTCCAATTAAACCAATTCCTATGAAATAGTTTTCCCCCACAAAGTTAGGCAAGATACTTACCTCATCTGGCCAATCAACACGCAAAATAGCTTCTCTTTTACAATTCATCTACACTTGGCTTAAATCCAACCAAAATCGACTTAATAACATCAAATAGTGCAAGAGAAACCAATTCTAATAAGTAAAGCTATGATCTTTGCACAATTCCTCAAAAGTCAACCTCGAGCCCAAACGGTCAAAATCCGGGTCCAAGGGTAGATCTTGACTATCCATAACCCCACGAGTCCATATATGTGTTTTGTTTCAAAATCCGAGTCTAATTCAACTCCTAAATCCAAAATTTTTATTTTTCAAAACATAGACAAAATTTCCCAAATTTTCACTTTGATTCGCAAAATTCTGATGTTAAATCTCATATATAAGCATGAAATATAGTTGGAAATTGAGTAAAGCTACTTACCCAATAATTGTAGGTGAAAATACCCTCTCCAAATCGCCTCCTATCGAGTCTAAGGTTCTAAAATGAGAGAAATGAGGTGAAATCCCGACTTCCATCCCTTATGTTCTGGCACAGGTGTCACAAATACGACCTAGGGTTTGAAAATGTGAACCCCACAATTGCGAACTCCGCAAATGCAAAGAATGATCACAAAAGCAACATCCATCATAGTCCTGCTAATGTCTCAAATGCGACAACATATTCGCAATTGAGAATGATAAACACTTCACAAAAGCGACCATCATGATCGCAAATACGAACAAGCTTAGCCCATCCCCCATCGCAAAAGTGAACAATGTGTTCTCAAATGCAAACCTGGAAGACCCCAGTGAAATTCGCAAATGCGACTCCCACCTCGCAAATGCGAAAAAATATCGCATTTGCGAGACCTGAAGCACCTATTCAAAAACCAGCAAAACTGAAAGTCTTCCAATCACTCCGAAATGCATCCGAAACTCACTCGAGCCCTTGAGGCTCCACACAAAATATCAACACAAGTCTAAGAGCATCATACGAACTCACTTGCATGATCAAAACACCAAAATAACATCCGAAATCGTGAACCAAACATCAAAACGCATGAAATTTACATTGAAACTCAAGAACTTCTAAAACACAACCATGCGCCTGATTCCTATCTAATTAACTAGGAATGATGCCATACTTTGCAAATAAGTTCCAAAATACGAAACGGACCTATTCCAAGTCCCAAAATAAAAATTCAAACCCGATAGCCATAAAGTCAATCCATGGTCAAACATAAGAAGTTTGTAAATCTTCAAATTGTCAACTTTTGGCAAAAGATGCCAAATCAACCTAGGGACCTTTGAATTTATTTCCGGGCGTACGCCCATGTCCAAATTTACTATATGAACCTATCAGATCCATCAATATACCGTTCCGGGGTCATTTTTACAAAAGTCAAACCTTGATCAATAGTTCCAACTTAAGCTTCTAAAACGAGAATCACTCATCCAAATTAATCCCAAAACATTTGAAAATAAAATCCGACCATAAACGCAAGTCATAATACACAATATGAATCCACTCAAGACATCAAAACACTAAAGCTCAAAACAACTGGTCGGTCTTTATAGAAGAATACGTTAATTTTGCTGAAATTTAGTTAGCATTAAATAATAGTATCACCGTATTTGTCAAATTGTAGAGAAACAATCGCAACAACCAACGTGGGGCAATGCTTTTTCCTAGATGATCAATGGGATAACAAAGTTTCCATTGGCACTACAATCTCAAAAGGTTAGAAACAGTAAATATTGGAGGCTCATAGAGGTACTGGTTGCTCTTCCCAATGTTATACCATACAAAAATAGTCACTGAAAGCTAAGGACAAAGTCACACACTTCCCCAAGAACTATTCGCTAAATTATTTTGGTGAGAAACTTTGCATATAAGCTCTAAGATTTTAAATTCACAAAGTTATATTGTAAAATGAGATGTAATGTAGTTCAAGACCATATCAATGAAGATACATAGAAACCAAATTGTTATAAACTTGTACGTAACAAAAAGAGAAATTATGAACTTATAGCCCGCTAAGCATGTCCCTTTTTGTCGCGACCCAAAAACCCACTTCAGACGTCGTGATGGTACCTAGTCTCTAAGACTAGGTAAGTCAATTGCTAACATTGATTAGGAAATTTTTTAACAATGATAATTTGAAACCGAGTCTAATATGAATACCGAAACAAAAGCATAATAAGCCTATGCGACAATAATCATAACAACCTCCCAAGATTTGATAATACAAAGTCATGAACTCTAGCTAAGTACATGGAAAGATCTCAAAGATTGAAATACAATACTATTCAAATAACAAGCTGAAAACAATAAAAGGAAAGAACTCCAAGGGGCTACGACAACCAAGCAGCTCTACCTTGAATCCTCGCGACCAATATGCTAACTCTGCCTAAGACCGATATCTCTAATACTTGGCTCTGCAATAATATACAGAAGTATAATATGAGTATACCACGATTGGCACCGAGTAAGTATCAAGACTAACCTCGGTAAAGTAGTGACGAGGTACAAGTCAAGACACTTACTAGACAAATATCCTGTGAAATATAGAAGTATAAAGCTAATAATGAAAGCATAAATCAATAAATGGAACAAGAATCAACAAGTGATATAATAAAGCAATAAGAACACTATGAAGTAGCGTTAAAACCAAATAAGGAACACAAAGGACAACCAATTAATAAAGCCATTATAACACAAGTTTCACAACGAAATTACTCCATGATACCTCTGTAAGGCCTCATAAATTTTTTTAACTAAAAACCCGGAATTTCGTGGTGCCAAGTTAGATTTATGTGTCATAATAGTAGAAATGCAAGCTGCGGTTTGGACTTTTTGGATTAAACATTACGCTGCGGACCTAAAGGAAAATGTTTGTAGAAGAATGCATTTCTGCGGCCCATTATGCGGCCGCATAATCACTCTGCGGACCGCATATTGACCGTAGAGTGAGGCAGAAAACTTGGCCAACTTTGAGGTCAGTTATGAAGCCAATTATGCGATCTCATGATCACTTTTCGAACCGCATATTAGTCGCGTAATCATATTGGGAATTTGCGAAGGTAAGTTCTGCGGTGCATTATGCGACTGCAGAATAGGTATGCGAACCTGGGGTCGCATACCTGGGCAGAAAATTCAAGTCCATGAGGGACATTTTGGGGTCACTTTGCGGGCCGCATAAACATTATACGGTCACATAAGAGACCGCAAATCTGTGTCAGGGCTCCTATTTTCTAATCTTTAAAAATCGACTCCATTCCGTTAAAACACCACATTAGGCCATATTGAGCTATTTTTCTTACATTTATAGAATGAGGGAAAGGGTTCTTAGATAGGGAGAGACCAAGTATCAAACTAATATCCTTTCATTCTTGCTAATTACTTGAATATTTCAAAGAAGGACCCCATATCAAAGGTAAGAATCTAAGCCCAGCTCAACATTTCAAATTTTTTTCTAAAATGGGTACCTAGCAAAATAGTTCATGGGATTTGGGTTAATTGTTTTAAATGCATGGGTGGTGAGGAAACCTAGGATCAATGTGAGCTAAAAATGGTTAAGGATGGGGAATGGGCTAAAGCATCGATTATCCTTCTAATTCTTGAATCAATTTGTGATAATCCTAAAATAGATTGAAGGTGCTAAGGGTCCCGGAAGTTATTGTCGAACATAAGAAAAGCTTTATTGAGGTATGTATGGATAAAAACCCCTCTTATTAGAAATCGAACCCCCATGGTGACCCTACATTTGGTCTAAGTTTCAACCTTGATTGATGTAGGAAATGACATTCCGAACGTGCTTGTGTTTTAAGACTTTATGTGCAATATGTATTTAAATGCTCCCCATTATGCTATTTTATTACTTGGTGATGTATTCAAGATGTGGAATATGTTTTAAGTTGCAAAAGTATGTGAAAGCCTCTGTATGCCCGCGATTCATGATTTCTCCTATGTGTACTTAATATCTTGAATTGAAAGGCTTGTTGACGAAATTGATAATAATGTTAAATATGTGAAAGGAACTCGAATTATGAAATGCGGCCAAGTGCCAAGTATGAATTAACAATTGTGGCCACTAGCATCGAAGGAATTAAAATATATGTGAAATAAGGAATGAGATGGTTGATGAATAATGGAAATGTCTTGAGGAAGACGGCCTAGCTGATCCGGCCGTGATCGAACGCCATGCCGCACACATGGTGGTATTGTGCTAGGAATTGAACCGGAATTGAAATAGGAATTGATAATGTGGAAAAATGTCACTAGGGGAGATGACCTAGCCGATCGATTCATGATCGGGCTCTGTATAAGAGTATGGTGGTATTGTGAATAATGAGGTGTTAATGCTAATAATGGCCCAAGCTAAAGCTATAGTCGTTTCACTAGGAAGCTTATGTGATTCCTTATTTGATGTTGTCTAAGTTTCTCATTTATTTCTTGATTACTTCTTCCTGTATTATTGATCTTTCTAATGAGATGGTGTTTAGCTATACATACTAGTACTATTCGACAGTACAAACGTCCATTTTGCCGGGGGCGCTACATCTTTGAACGGATGTTGGTGGTTCCATTGCAGATAGTGCCGATTGTAGATAGTGGTGCGCTCTCCGCAAAATAGTCTTGTTGAGCCCCCATTTCTTCCAGGGGTCATGTAGTTCTTCTTTTGTATAAGTTACCATGTTTTGAGGTATAACCGGGGCCTTATTGACGGCTTTTTCATAATTATCTTTTGTATCATTAGAGGCTCCGTAGACGTTTGTGTGGGTTATGTTTGGGTATCAGATGGGTCACTTGATTATGTTGTATTTTGAAACTCTTTTCCCCACCAAATTATAAACTGTATGTACTTTTGGAAACTTAACTATTGTGTAATGAATATAATGAAAAATTAACTAGCAATATTTACACACACACACACACACACACACACACACACACATATATATATGATACCTCCCCTGTTTGACAATGGTAACGTCCCCTTTTCAGATCATGTATGAGTAGGGTAGGAAAAGTCTAATAGGCTTGCTTGACCGAGTTCACTCGGTTGAGCGCCGGTCGTGCTCCTCGAGGTCGGGGTGTGACAAACTTGGTATCAGAGCTTAAGGTTTTAAAGTGTCCTAGGATGTCTCGGAGCCGTGTCTAGTAAAACCCTTCTTATTGGTGTGTTGTCGACCACATCTATAATTAGGGGGCTACTTGGACATTTAGGAATAATACCCTTCCTTGTTGATCTATATCGTGCGATAGAGCTGAATATGAGGTTGTTCTCCTCTAACTTGTACATTGTTCTAACTTTCAGCTAATGGCACCTACGAAGAAAGCGAGAATTGGCCAAGAGGCCACTGCTACCCCAAGAGTGGCTGTTGATCCTCCACTTGATGGTGCGGGAGAGGATAATCCCCTGATTATTACCATTCCCGATTCTTCTATACTGGAACAGACTACACCAGTTCCTACATCTTTAGTGAGGGATGGAGTGAAAGGGTAGCATCAAGGCCCGATCTACGGGAAACTTCGGGGAGTCATTTAGTGAGGGAAAATCGGCTTTCAAGGGAGGGCCATCAGGGCCGTCCCACTCTGTTGCACAGTCTTCAGCCAGTGCACTGCCATCAGGGCCTAGTCAGCAGCAGTAGTGAAGTCGTTTCAGGACCAGTCAGGGTACCAACAGGGTCGGTCAGGAGGGAGATCTCAGTAGCATCGGAGGCCCCCATGCCCCACATGCGGGAGGATACACTTGAGGATTTGCTACATTGACTTACCCATATGATATGGGTGTAGGATGAGGGGCCATATTCAGATACATTGTCGTGTATCCCGCCAGGGTGCGGGTAAGGGCACATCACAACCATCCAGTCCAGCAGCTGCTGCATCTTCAGCACCCTCTCCAGCTCGGGTACTCCAGCACCTGCAGGGCGTGCTGCATCTAGGGGTGGTGCGTGGTGTTCGGGAGAACCCAGCCAATTCTATGATATGAGTGGTCGACAGAGTGTAGAGTCTTATCCAGATGTCGTCACAGGTATATTGACTGTCCAATCTCATGATGTGCATGCTCTTATTGATCTCGGATCCACCCTGTCCTGTGTTACCCCTTTATGTCGCTATGGAATTTGGGATAGAACCGGAACAACTTTATGAGTTGTTCTCTGTATCTACTCCGGTTGGCGAGTCTATTATAGCCGCACGAGATTATCGAGATTGTGTTGTTACAATACGTGGTCAGGATACCATGGCCGATCTTATTGAATTGGGATGGTTGATTTTGATGTAATAATGGGGATGGACTAGCTTTATTCATGTTTTACCAAACTCGATTGCCGAACAAGAACTATGAGGATTGAGTTTCCTAATGAGCCAGTTGTTGAATGGGAGGGAGATAATGTAGTGCCAAGAAGTAGGTTTATTTCTTACCTTAAGGTCTCGAAGATGATAAAAAAAGGGTGTATTTGTCATTTGGTCCCGGTTCCGATGCTGAGGCAGTTACCCTTGAGTCTGTGCCAATTGTAAATGAATTCCCAAACCCAAGAAACTGTTGATGCCTGGAGAAGGGTTTCATCCGACCGAGTGTGTCGCCTTGGGGCGCACCAGTTCTCTTTGTCCGAAAGAAGGATGGATCTCTACAGATGTGTATTGACTACCCGCAACTCAACAAAGTCACCATAAAAAATAAATACCCATTGCCAAGAACTCCAAAATTGATTTGCGGTCTGGGTATCACCAATTGAAGATAAGCGAGTAGGAGATTCCGAAAACAGCTTTCAGAACCTAGTATGGGCACTTTGAATTTTTGGTAATGTCTTTCGGGCTAACAAATGCCCCAGCACCTTTCATGGATCTTATGAATCGAGCCTTCAAGCCGTTTCTTGACGTCTCCAGGTCATGTCGTCCCCGGAAAAGAAATTAAGGTTGATCCTCAAAAGATTGCAGCGGTAAAGAATTGGCCTCGACCTACCACTCCTATAGAGATTCGCAGTTTCTTGGGTTTGGTCGGATATTATAGGAGGTTTTTGGAGGGGTTTTGTACTCTCGCCTCTCCAATGACTAAATTGACGCAAAAAGCGGTTAAGTTCCAATGGTCCGATGCTTGTGAAAGGAGCTTCCAGGAATTAAAGACAAGATTGACTACTGCACCGGTATTGACCCTGCCAAAGGATACAGAGGGATTTGTGGTGTATTGTGATGATTCAAGGATCGAGCTGGGATGTGTTAATGCAACACGACAAGGTTATAGCATATGCTTCTAGGCAACTCAAGAATTGTGAAAAGAATTATCCAACACATGACTTAGAGCTTGCGGCGGTGGTATTTGAATTAAAGATTTGGCGGCATTATTTGTATGGGGTCCATGTAGATATATTCACGAACCACAAGAGCCTTTGATACATTTTCAAACAGAAGGAATTGAACTTGAGGTATATAAGGTCTCTTGAATTGCTCAAAGACTACGACATTGATATTTTGTATCATCCGAGGAACGCTAATGTTGTGCCAAATGCTCTTAGTCGAAAATCTATGGGCATTTCGCTCATTTTGAGCCTTGTCGGAGACCATTGGCCTGGGAGGTTCATCAGTTGGCTAGTTTGTGTCACGCCCCCAACTTAGGGAGGGGCGTGGCTAGCACCCGATGCCGTATTGGCCCGAGCGAACCACTCTGTAACTCATTCATTCCTTTTGTAACTATCATGGGCCAACATGGCCACAACTCATGATGTACAATTGTAAGCGGGAAAATGTTATATCAATGAACCTTTGTTCATAAAATATGAATACATATGGTCCGTCAAGGCCTCTGACATACTGTACATAGTAAACCTGTTTCTACAAAGCCTCTAAGATTATTTGACATAAAATGCGACAGGATACCGGGCTACAAATAAGTCTGAAAAAAAACTTCTGACACGATGACTCATAAACTTGGTTGCACTCCAAATGAGGTGGAGTCTTACCGATCCTTTGTTGAATCCAATCTCGTCTACTCTGAAGGCTCATCAAAATGATTATCTATACCTCCAGGCATGAATACATCGTCCCCAACAAAAGGACGTCAGTATGAATAATACACCGAGTATATAAGGTAGTATATAGAAAGATGAAACTGAACTGAAATCTCAACATATTCTTACTTGTTGATACTGACTCAACTCTCTCAATATAGTAAGTAAAATAGTTGTCCGGCCCTATAAGGCTCGGTATACATATACATTTGCTCTTCCATAGTAGGCTCGCTCATAGGCGCTCGGCCATACTAGGCTCTGTTTCTCGACCAACTAGGCTCGCTCATAGGCGCTCGACCATAGTAGACTCGGTATATAACTTTACCATCTGATCAAGGTTGCCCAATAGGGGCCTGCCCATCGATTATAGCTTGATGGTAATGAAAATATGTTAATACTGTCTATATAAACTCTCTGCTCTCTTGACTAGAAGAAGGAAATACTCAAATTAATATGAAGTCATGATAAAGAGAATATTGTAATTTACAAAAGTAGAAAAATATACGTAAATTCCGGGATATGAATTTTTCTTTATGCTCCGTTATCAAACTCGTGTAATTTCGAGACCATGCCAAAATGAAAGAAGGGTTTAGCCTTAACATACCTGGAGTAGGGAAAAATCTGTATAATATTCCTGGAGAAGGTTGCACTAGATAACGTAAGAAGCACTTAGTTAAGAATTACAACATCATCATACCCAGAGATACGAACAAGTTTCCAAATCCTAAACTCTCGTAAATAAAAAATGAGACACCGAGGATTCCTGTGTAGTAGGAAAGAGGCACGTCCTTGAGTTGGGAGAACTCCCTGATTAATTCGATACCCTCCTAATCCTTCTCGGAAACAATTTATATTGCACCACTATAAATATTGCATGCATCGGCTTACGATTTTGCAAACCATATTTCGTTAATCAATTTGCTCTTTCTTTCTTTGCTTTAATGGGAAGCAACCATCGTTTTTTTCTCTCTTGGTATTACTCCACATGTAGTTATAATCATCAAGCAAATGCACCTTGTAGTGAGATCTAAGCTTATTAAAATAATAATAGAAAGGTTTATTTCTGGCAACATACAGATTCCTCCATTTTAAATCATGCCACATATACTATAATGTATGAGTCATACTTGTATTAAGGCAAAAATTTGCCACGTTGTGTACTTATCCAAAATATTTTGGATAATTACCAATTATCCGCATAATTAAGAAATGTCTCATATTATCTTAATATACTACTCATTTTTAATATACTTTATATATATCCTACTGTCATGGTCGTGTGGTACCTCGTATGGTACTAGTCTATAAATACTGAGTATTTTAACTAGGGCCGTATTTTATCCCAACATGCCAAACTTGGACGAAAATTCATTTTTTTTGACTTGCTTCCCCTCTCACCTTCACGAATTTACTTATCAATTGTTTGAAATAGCATAATGCTTAAAATCTAAAAATAATCTCATTCCCGAACTTACGTCAATTAACTTACGACGGAACTTTAACATACGAAAATGCGGGATGTAACATCATTCCCCCTTTGGAACGTTCTTCCTCGAATGTTGATTGGTGCTCTTATCATTTTCATAGCCTATGTCTTCCAAATAATTTATTACTCTCCTTGCTATCTAGGAAACTGTTCTGTGATTATATCCAAAGGCTAGGGCATTCCTCCCTTTAGGCCTCTTTCTCACACCACGACTTATGGTCGGAATCCTTCCAGTCTCGTAACTGTTGCTACCTTTTATCATGCAGCCTGTACGACTCTGACCTTGTAAGTGCGCTTATGCGTATCTTCTCTTATTCCCCCCCCCCCCCCCCCCCCCCCCCCCAGCTTTTAGCCAATTTCTAGGACTTAATTTGTGAACATATACGAGCTTAATAAGATGTCCTCTAGGCATCTATAGGTATACTAAAGTTCTTCACTCGATACTTTCTTGAACTTACAAATATTGTTATACCTTATTTCATAGATCTGTTTATTCATTCGTATGAATTTACTGCGTCTGGGTAGGTCATACTATATCATAATTCATACTTCAATTTATACTGTGGTCTGCAACCAACTCCAGGTTACTCTCATTGCCTATCCTATATGTATAAATCTATGTACTTTAATGTTTCTTCGCTACTGTTCATCTTAAGAATGACGACCTAATCTCACCTCATACTTTGTGACTTTTGTCCATCCATTGTCGATTCGCCTTAATATAGATGTATCATCTATTAGTGATAACTTGATCTCTTATGTAACACTGCCGTTAGGGCTCACGTCTCATCGTGGAACATTTGAAGTGATTGTCTTGATCCACCTGGGGGTGATACGATACTATACTTCCATAATCGTATTTCATAGAATCCTAGTGTAATTTACCTTACGTGGGTATTTTAATCCTGTACAATTCATGAAATCATTACTCAATCGAAGCCAAACGTCATCCTTCCTATATCACAATTTCACCTTCATTCTACTATCAGAGTAGTATTCCATCTCTTCTAAATGCCATTAGTCTTAGACTCATTTGAGTTCATTTAGGCTATACTGACGTTTGTATAACTTAGAGAAACCATCAGCTCTTCTTGTTTTCATGGGCTTAATCCTGAGGACTTATCCATTCTCGTCACCTTCTCACTTGCCCTTTCTTATCCTTACTCCTATCTTCCTAAAATCTTGTCGCTTTACCATACTTTAGCTTGCGACCTAGACATATCTATTTGTATTACTCGCAACCTTCCTTCAACTTGATTGCATCATAGGCTCCCTTGTGTTATTCTGGAACATCATCCGAGACATCACACTATCTCTAACTCTTCTTTACTCTCTTAACTAGACCTCTCAGTACCTAGAAATCATAGGCTGGATGATATATCACTGAAGACGCTGCTATCATTCCTGGATACTGAATCCCCGCGCTTCTAGCCTTTTATCCGAAGTATGGACTATTCATGATCTTCTGCCTTTGAGTATCTCATATGTTGTTCACTTTTACCTTACCTTAAAATCTTGCATCGTATCTTCTATCTCTTTCACGACTTCCCTTCCACCTAGGTGTAATTTACGTCCATAACTTTAAGCTCTATTATAATACTTGCACCTCTGGTGCATACACAACCCGATGGGAGCTTCCTACTGACTTGTTATGAGGCTGGTACTCTTCTGACCAGCTTCATCATAGGGCCGTTATAGAATATGGTTGTCGTACTATCCCTCTTGTACCTCTGATATTAAGAGTGACCCTGTAATGTGCTCAATCACGATTTCTATAATTTTTTGGGTCCAATAATCAGATTCCTGATTGACTTAATTGATGTAACTCTTTAGTTTCCTCCTCCTTCTAATTAGTCTTTATGTAGGTTTAAGCTATTTCCTGATCTGCGGTTCATGGTATTAGTTATTACTTTAGTCTTTTATGGACGATGAGGAATATCCATGATACAATCCTTTAATAATTCAATCCTTCGTCTATGACCTGGGCTCAATTCTTTATTTTAACGTGTACCAGAATCTTCTACGGTTGTATATGCTGCATATATAAAACTCCAAACCCTTAAGTGAATTCATAACGTAACCAACTCTGGATCATTGATCGAATAATATCTTTCGTTTCATCTTAGCTTTCTTTCAAGGTAAGCTATTACTTTTCCTAGTCTTTCTGCCCCCGTGTTGCATCCATACTTAGCTTACTTTAGTGCCCACACATGCCAGAGTTTTCGTGCAACTCATATGATCTCGAATATTACCTTTAATTTTACTTCGCGTTCATTAGCCACGGTAGGTTCCACTTTCCTTTGGAGTGCTTCCAGTTTTGTTGTAAGACTGTTGTTACACGACCATTTCCTCTTTAGGTCGTTGTGGTTTGGTTGAAGCCTTTTTCCTTATTTCCTCAACTAGTCTTTCATTGTGGTACTTAGGGGGGAGGATCCTCTGACTCTTGTACGGCTGCGAGCTTATCACATCATATGCCTGATGGAATTTTTGATGTTCTTCCTTGCCTATAATTACCCATAGTTACTTATCTCCACACCCTTGTGCTTTTAGGGTTACTCCTGAACTAATATTTTGATTGTCTTCATGGTGGCACTTTATTTTATTTCCATAACACTCATACGATACCTTTTTAACTTCCGCAAATCCTGTATGGATATTTTTCAAGGATCACGATGTCATAACTGTGAGGATGAATTCCCCATATTGGGGTTCCCTATGTTTATTTTGCATGATCTATTGATTTGTCTGTATTCTCTTATCTAGCCATTGCTAGGCTCTTCTTGAATCAACTACTAATTGCTTGTTGGCCCATTCCCGTATCAATATTCCGCGTAATCTTTCTTGGGTCATTTCCTTTATCTTAACTTGCCTCTCACACTGGCTCCTTATTAATCAACAATATCTCGGGCAGGAACCCTTACTTCCTTTCTCTGATGTCGCATTTGCATAATTCTCGGGTATTGTAGCATAACTGTAGGCTTTGAATAAGTGCAGTCTCATCCCTTTCTCATTTTTATTGTAATCCTCCTTTATCATTCCATATTTCCCTATTTATGGGAGTACCAAGACTTGGAGCTACGATGACCTGCCTATAGACGTTTTTCCTCTCCATCTATGGCGTCCTTTCACATCATCAATGACTCTTACTCGCCTTGCGGTAATCCTTCTCTACCAAGGATAACAAAATTCTTCACTCGCAATGGTGGCAATTAGTGTAACTGGCACATATAGTCCCTTAATCTTAACTTTGCTCACATTGCTTGCTTTAGGGAAGCGTTTTCCTGAATGACCATCCTCTGAATTCGTCATGGATCTTCTTCTGTTTTCCATTCTATTACTGCCGGAATGCAATCTAAAATTCTCATGATGCTGACTAATATCAAATCACTCAGTTCATAATTCATGTTTTCATTATCTTGTTCACTAGTCCATATTGATTTCTATTAATCTGGGGTCTAACTTTCCCTTCTGTTAATCACGTTAGAGTCGCGAACTTATTTCTCGAAATGAGGACGTGACTGTATGGCCTATACTCTTTTGTTGTCTTAAGGCCCATCACCCCTCATCTCTTTCTTCATTTGACTATAGATTCTGTAATACTATCATCTTTATGACCTACCTTTGTTATCCATGTATCACATCTTACTCTTTAATACTACATTAGCTCTCTTCTTATTTCCTGCTAACATTTCTGTCTATCACTTTATTCTGAAACTTCAACAAGATATTCTTTCGCTTTTAGTTCTCCTTGCTTCATTCATCGGCTCTTCGGGTTGCTCAACCCCTCGCTTTACTAGGGATGAGATTCACACTAGGTAATATTTATCCCTTCCAGGCTTTCAGTGCCTATCTTCGGAATTTGAATTCTTATAAGTGAGCTCTACCACACGATCTAGAGTAAGAAGAAAGAGTGACAGTCCTAAATGCCCTGTAGCCTTCAACTTATAAGTGTAGTGTATGACACACACATAAGCAAGACTCTACTAGATACGACTTGTAGACTCCCTAGGATAGCTGCTCTGATACCATTTTTGTCATGCCCCCAACTTAAGGAGGGGCGTGGCTGGAACCCGATGCCTCATTAGCCCGAGCGAACCACTCTGTAACTCATTCAATCCTTTTGTAACTATCATGGGCCAACGTGGACACAACTCGTGATGTACAATTGTAAGTGGGCAAATGTTACAATGAACCTTTGTTCATAAAATATGATTACGTATGGGCCGTCAAGGCCTCTGACATACTGTACATAGTAAACCTATGTCTACAAAGCCTCTAAGATTATTTGAGATAAAATGGGACAGGGTACCGCCCATAAGTCTGAAAAAAAACTTCTGACACGATGACTCATCGACTCGGCTGCACTCCGAATGAGGTTGAGTCTTACCGATCCTTTGTTGAATCCAATCTCGTCTACTCTGAAGGCTCATCAAACTGATTATCTATACCTGCATACATGAATACATCATCCCCAACAAAAGGATGTCAGTACGAATAATGTACCGAGTATGTAAGGCAGTATATAGAAAGCTGAAACTGAACTGAAATCTGAACATATGCTTACCTGCTCATACTGACTCAACTCTCTCAATCTAGTAAGTAACATAGTTGTCCAGCCCTATAAGGCTCGATATACATATACAACTGCTCTGCCGTAGTAGGCTCTCTCATAAAGCGCTCGGCCATACTAGGCTCTGTGTCTCGACCAACTAGTCTAGCTCATAGGCGCTCGGCCACAGTAGGCTCGGTATATAACTTTACCATCTGATCAGAGGTTGCCCAAAAGGGGCCTGCACATCGATTATAGCTCGATGGTAATGAAAATTGATAATACTTTATATATAAACTCTCTGCTCTCTTGACTGGAATAAGGAAATACTCAAATGAATATGAAGTCCCGATAAAGAGAATATTGTAATTTACAAAACTAGAAAAATATACATAAATTCCGGGATATGAATTTTTCCTTATGCTCCGTCATCAAACTCGTGTAATTACGAGACCATGCCAAAATGAATGAAGGGATTAGCCTTAACATACCTGGATTAGGGAAAAATCTGTTTAATATTCCTGGAGAAGGTCTGATGCGTGGCTAGAATTCATGATTTTAAGCATTATATACCTTGCATTTTATGTGCTTTAATGATAAAAATACACGTCGTATGTGCCTAATGGGGTTTATTT
>ML384389.1:0-30898 GCA_005239525.1 Nicotiana knightiana | reverse complement strand
TTCTATGCATTCTCCGGCCAGTCTTGGCCTTCTACGCTCCGTGGCTCTTCGATTTTATGAATCATTGAAAGGGTTTTAAAGGATTTCGACCGGCTCTTACTTGAGTCTATGTTCGCTGGCCTGTCTCAGGCCACTTTTCGTTTGTAAGTAAGTATCTCGCCTTGTTTCACTACAACTCTATGGTTTCTAAGCGGATTCTCTCATTCTGGGTTATCTATCTCTGAAACCCTATTTTTTAACTCTTGACTTCTTAGACCTATAATAGATTTGAGTATATCCTGAGTTATTTTGTTGTTTTCCTTAATGATTTCTCCGATTTTTGCTAAAACGCCTCTTCGTCTTCAAACTAGTGTTTCTTGACCCCTTTTAAAAAATAATTCTTCTTCTAATTTAAGTGTTATTCTACGATTTTCAATATGTTTAAGCGTCTATTTAAGTTTTCCCCTTTTTGTGTAGGGGTGTTCAAAACCGATCCGAAACCGAAAACCAAACCGAACCGAAACTTAATGGCTTACCGGTATCGGATTAACGGTTTAACGGACGGGGAACGGATTGGGATTTTTTAATTAACGGCTTATCGGTTTGGGGGCGGATTATTCAATTTTCTTAACGGCTAATCCGTTAACCCGTTAAGAATATAAAATTTATTTTTATCCATATATAATTATATATTATATATTAAATATCAAAAACAAAAACACAAAATGACAAAAACCCTTCCGCTCTCCTAATTCTTAAACAAACAGAAACCCTAAACTTAATTCCTAATTTCCTATTTCCTAACGCCTACTGTCGTCGCCCGTCTGCCCTACTCTCCAGTCTCCATTCTCCAGTCTCCACTCTCCTCGATGGATCGACCTCGACTCCTCGTCCTCGTCCAGTCTCCTCGTCCTCGTCCAGTCCGCCAGTCGTCCTCGTCCTCGTCGACTTCACTTCACCAGCCGACGCCCGACAGGCGACAGCCGTCTGCCCGTCTCCGGTCTACTTGTGACTCTCCGTCTCCGGTCTCCCTCTCTCTGGCCTAAAATCTGGTAAGTTTCTTTTCTTGTTGATGTCTTCAAAATCAAAAGTTAAAGACAAATTTTTTTTTTCTTTTGCATTGTGTTTCTCCAAGAATAGGATGATAAAAAAAGCATAGCAGTTTCCATATATAGATTAGTTTCACGTTTCCTGGGATTTTTTCATCTTCTTAATTTCACACTTATGCTATTGGATTCTCAAGTATTTGAGCCTCATTTCCCCTCCGTGGCTAGGAGTGAAAAAAGTAGAGAAAGAAGAAACTAACCTTTGTTTGTGATTGTGATGGTTTGATTCTTAAAATTTATTCTTTAAAAGTAGAAGTAAACAAATTTACACTTTACAATGAGTTACATTAGTAGTCTTACTGTCTTAGACCAGAGTTTACCCAAGGAGTTACATTAGTAGGTAGAATTAGTAGTCGATTACCATAGGTAGAATTAGGCCGATAAACCGCCCGATAACCGTCCGATAAGAGGTAAACCGATACCAATCCGCCCGATATCTTATCGGGTGGCTAGCGGATTAATACATTTAAAAGCCGATAACCGATAAGTCAAACCGTTAAGAGCAAATAACCGCCCAATCCGCCCGATAAGCAGCCCTATTTTTGTGTGACTTATTATGTCAAAACCCTAAGTTTCTTGGTCTTAACCATGGGTTCTGAGTATGTTCTTGCTTATTTGTTCATTTGATTCATTACATGTCTGTTATTTATGAATTTGTTCAGAGTTTTTGTGATTTTACCTTATTAGGGTTTCTGATTGATGCTTCTTCCGCCTATATCATGTCTATTTTGTTAAGTCATGCTATGTTCTATGCGAATCCCTAATTTTGTGTGATTTTCACCCTATTTGGCTTATTAGGGTTCCTGATTTTGCTTATTCCTGCCTATTATGTGTTTATCTCGCTTATTCTCAGAATTTTATGTTCATCAGTACTATGTTCCAGTTTGGATCCCTGATTCTATGTGATTTTTACTTTACCGTGCCTATTAGGGTTTTGATTCTTGCCTTTGTCCTGCCTATTATGTGTTTATTCCATGCAATTTGTGTTGATTCCCCTTAATCAATACTACTCCTGTTTGAATCCCTAATTCCCTGTGATTGATATCCTCCATTCTCTACTGATTTTAACCTTTAAAATATTTTGTTGCCTTATTTTATGGGCGATTATACTGTCAATCGATTTTTTAAGCACTTTCCTCAATTATATTTTCTGAACCTAGCCTCTATTACATGCTTATACTTCTATGTGCTGATGTTGTTTCCTTATGTGGTATATTCCAGTCACATATGGTACCTTTCCTTATTTATTACATGTTTATTACCGTTTAAAGTTAACTCCTTAATTGAAGGGAGTACTTACATTGATTTTATGCTGATTGATTCTGATTCCCCAATCACTGCGTAACTTTGATTTTCACCTTATTCTCTACCTAGTTTCAAACTATATATACATTGCACTTTCATTCACTCAGAACACACGAGCATATTGGTTCAAAAAGCTCTCTCTTTCTCTCACACTCAAAGCTTTCTGCTTTCTTTATGTGTCACTTACTATTATTCTGAGTTAGCCGGCTGCAAGCCAAGGCTAGCTATTGTGCTCTCATGTTCCTTCACTTTTGTGTTTATTGTCTTCTTTACTGGTATGTTCTGATTTCAATTCAAGTCCCAAACCAATATGCTTCTTTTACTGCTTCAGTTTATCATGTTTCTAATATTTTTCTATATGTGCTTTTGTTGTTCAACCTGCAACTAATATGTCTACTTTACTGTTTTATTAGCATGCTTCTGAATATTTCCAACCCCTTAGGATCAGCTTGCTTATGAACCCCCTTTGTAGTATACTTCAATGTGACTCTTCCTTACTTGTTTGTCCCTAACTTCTATCATGAACCTTTTTGTGCACAACAGTTAGCTATCCTAAGTTGTCTGATCTTGTGTTGGTTCTGATATTCATGATATGTTGATTCCCTAAACCCCTATAAGAATTTTCATGCTCCTGCAACTATGTGTGCACTACATGTGCTCTATGTGTCCCCGATCCCCATCACCCCTGTGTGTAGGTTTGTTCTTCCTATTATGGTTCTGTGTTCCTTAAGTATTACTGAGTTTGGTTTTGGCTCTATTTTTGATATGTTGTTGTTTAATTATATAACTCTCTCTTTTCAAAAGGTGTTTTACTAAATGACTCCCTCTTTTATTTCACAAAATTGTTTCAAGCAAGTCTCTTTTAACACTGTTTTCTTACTAAAACCTTTTCAAAACTATATCAAGCACTCTCAAACTACTCTTAGGTCCTTAGGTTCTGCCTCTCTAATGTGTGACTGCTTAGGGATCCCTATGAGATCCCTCTGAACTCTGATGCATTAGAGTTGGCTCTTCCACACTGCACTTACTCAATTATGGTTGCGAAATCTGGGTTTGAGCACTGCCTGGGATCCCTTGAGGTCCTTAGGGAACTCTGACACACCCGGATATGAGAAGGCTATGAAACATTTGGGCATTTGAGGTTCTGAGAATCTGGGCATATTTTCAGGCTCCCTATAGTGTAACTTCGTAATTTTCTTTACCTATTTATGTAATTCATTCACATTGGTTTGTAATAATTATTGTAAACGAATATTGGGGGATTGATAGTGAAAAGGGGAGGGTAGCCATGTCTGTTGTCAATATTAATGGGTTAGAAACCATGCCTTAGGCTTGCATTTCTATGTGCGCATTAGAATCCATGTTTAGGACCAATACATGCAAAGCATATCATACATTATATATCATGCTCTTAAGTTTCATTGTATATTGTTTCAGCATCACATTATTTTATCACTTAGAAATCATGCTTCAGGGCTAAATAATAGCACTAACACGAACTGTTGTCCCTGCACATTTTTTGAAGTCATGCTTAACAATGCTGTAATCTTTTGTGCATCTTGCTTTAGGAACTCTGCATATCCTGAGATCATGTTGTGCCTTTAGAAATCCTGCTTTAGGAACTACACATATAAATCATTCTATATTTTATATGCGCATATATACCATGTTTTAGGACCTCACTAAGTCACACCTAGCTAAGCTACTGATGCATGAAAAGGAACATAAGACAGTCTCACATATGATTATCCTGTGTTAGTAAAACTGGTAATAACCCCTGTGTCTTTGCAACACTTAGAACAACATGATTTAGGTAAAACAACTTCTAAACTGTTTTAAATAATTCTGGTAACTATTGTGCATTCCCCTCACACCTAGGTAAGCCTTAGGTAACCAACTTTTATAAAACTAGAAAACTGTTGCTTTTGTGTTTACTGCCTAATGGTTAACATGTTTAAAATCAGTAGGCAAACTGGTTAGGGCCCGCTTCTGGGTTTATAAAATAAATCTTCATATCTCTTGTATTCTGATAATCATCTAAACATCATGTTTTAGGATCCTGCTTAATAATATTGTCCTTGTTTGTGTTTGAGACGTGTTGTTTACATGCAATATTTGTGGAGGTAAACATGAGCTTCTTAATTGCTTCTTTCCTATTTTATCTGCTAAAGTCTTATTTGTTCTTGCCTGTCACCTTAGTATTTTATCCTTTTAACCTTAGGGGTCTGTCTATAACCGTCTATAGGTAGAGGTCCTAAATTTCTCCAGGGCCATTAAGAAGGGACGGATAACAACACGCATAGAGATCATTAAACCACACTCGCTTTAATAACCGCTAAGGGGTGGGAAAGGGTAGATATGAATATGATGACCGGTGCGCTAATGGAACGTGTATCCCCTCTTCTGAGGAGTGATTACCGGGCATTGTACTGATGTGATCCTATAGGATAAAACAACCTAGGACCTCTTATCCCTTACATATGTGTGTTTAGATCATAACTCTTTCAAACCTTATATGTGTGCTTAGACCCAAAAATCTTTTACAACTTTAGCACATATGTGTGCTTAGACTGCGAATCTTCTCAAAAAACCTTTATTCGTTTACCTATGTGCTTTTATTGCTTATGTGCTAGCTGTTTTAAAATTCACAAAGCTTGTTTGGCCGGAAACCACAATTGTGGACTTTGAGGGGTTCCTAACACCTTCCCCTTGAAGTAATTTAAAGCCCTTACCCAATCTCTGGTTATTCAAATCTGTGTTATAATGACCCTTAGTAGGTGTTCTAACGCACCTTAATTCGTTAGGTGGCGACTCTTCAAGATCCTTACATCCCTTTTCCCAAAAGGAAATGATTTTTCCAAATAATCTTAAAAACCCTGACTAATCCGAAAGGAGAGGAAAAAAGGGGGCGCAACAACATGGTGACTCTGCTGGGGACTTATCTAGGCTTTTACCATTTCAAACTGCTTTATGAACTTGTCTTTACTTTGTTAATACTTGCGACCTTTCCCTTTCCCCCGTTATGTGCAATTAATTGTTTATATCTTTCAAGTACTTGTTCTTTTCAAAATCAAAACTGACATGTTTCTTTTTATTTTCTTTTGTAACTGCTTTTCAATCATAACTGTTGTATTTACCGCTTTCATAACGTGCAAATACATGACAACATGCTTTTATTGCTCATTTATTGTTGCATAATCATGCTCAACATCATATTCCACTCGTGCCTATACAAATCCTATAGCAACGCTTGATGAGTGGTTGCGCTCTTCCATTTTATATCACCCCTAAATTCGGAAAGGCTTATTTGCGGTAAAACTAGTCGATCAACAGTGCAGTCGACGGTTCCGTGCCTTTCCCCCTCGAGTTGTCCGCTTGAGGGTACCAGTCTAAAACCCCATAGAAACCTTACTCTATTATATTGTACATGCATCATGATCAAACCTAGTCGGGTTAAAGCCCATAGAAACCTTACTCTATCAAACCCCATAGAAACCTTACTCTATCACGTTTTGTGCATTTATTTGGAGAATTAAATGCATGTATGCTAATCATAAGTGTATAAATAGTCGAGTCTGGAAGGGGTAAGGGTCTAACCTTATCTATTTTTCAGAAAATGAGGCACGAAGTCCCCAGGTTCGGCATGGTCTAAATAATACCACCACTGTTGCTGGATTGGTGGGAAGACCTTTCGCCAAGTGACAATGACCATGTGAAGAGGGTCCTCGGAAACTTGCCCTCTTTACTGGATATCCAACCAAACAATATGTTGATCGAAGCAGCCACTATGTTCTGGGACAGAGAAAGGTCTGTGTTCATTTTTGGGAACATATAAATGACCCCCCTCTTGGAGGAGATAGGGGGCTTCACGGGATTACCTTGGGACAACCCAGGTTTGTTGGTGCCGGAAAACCGTGCCGCTAGGGGGTTCCTGAAAATGATGGGTTTGATAAAGAACGATGATTTAGAGTGCCTGACAGAGTCCTACATACCTTTTGACTATCTCTATGAACGATACGGCCATATCAATCCTATTGTATTTTCCACAACGAGTTCTCTATTACTTCCTTGGGTCATATTCACCGCAGGGTTTTTGTGTTCGTTGTTTGCTTCCTGTGTATGATAGTATTTCCAAGCAAAGGAGATCGGATTCACACTACACTGGCTATGGTAGCCAAAACCTTAATGGAGGGGATCGAAGGGCAAATATATACCATTATCCCTATGATCATAGCAGACATATACCGAGCCTTGGACCGCTGCCAGAAGGGGTTCAAAGACTTTGAGGGTTGCAATCTACTACTAGAGGTTTGGTTATTGGAGCATCTCCAAAGGGATAAATATCGTCAAGAATTTCCACGAAGGGCGTGGAATTATCATATAGCCTTCCATCACCCTAAGACAATGACCTACATCCCAGACAGGTTTGCTTAACCGAAAAATGCTACAGAATAGGCGCAGTTTTTTGACAATTTGACCGAGGACCAAGTTCAATAGATGTTCGAATGGTTCCCTACCAGTGAATTCATCATCAGATCGGGGGATGCTCCGCACCTAGTGTTGATAATTTTAAGGGGCATATATCCTTATGTTCCCATCAGGGTTATGAGACAGGCAGGAAGGAAGCAAGTTATACCGCGAGTCTTTAAAATGAGCCATTGCAGGGTAAATTTTCAAAATGACGACATCACGTACAAATGTGAAGCTCAGCATATGTGGAATCAAAAGGTTATTGTAGAAAAGGACACCATCGAGCCCGACAGATACCACGCAGGTCATGTACGCCTTTCCTATCATGGTTGGAAGACAACATAGCAGGGATAGTTGAGCCGAGAATCGGCAGAAACAGGGTCATAGACGAAGCGGCTGAGGCTCAAGTGAAATACAATAAAATAAAAGGGTACGTGAGTCCGAGGCCGAGCATCTGGAGCAACACAAGACTGGTCTGGAACTGACTAATGAGTGGAAGGAAAGGGCTATCAAATCTAATGAAAGGCTAGAATATTTGGAGCAGGGTCTGATGGAGCTAGAGGCGAAGACGAGGAACAGGGTCGCCGACTACCAGAATGTTGAGGTAAACAAATGAGGGCATCTATCAAGGGTATACCTGTTGTTGGTCATGCACGACCTGGGGAACCTGATTAACAGAGCCAAGAAGAACGAGCCTGGGGAAGGTCCTTATGGGACCAAGTAGTCTAGGTTTCCTTTTCATTGCTTTTTTCAAATGTAATAAGGCCAAGTGCCATTAGTGACTTTATTTCCTGCTTATTATTTTAGTGTCGTTTTGGATTCGTCTATTTTACATTAATGAAATGAGGCATTTTGGCATCTAAGTTCTCCAAATCAACTTGTCGCTAGGCTTACCTCGGGCACAACGAGGCTCCCAAGTTAGGACACGATTTTATTCCTGCACTATGTGTTTAAATACTACAATATTTTCTCATGATCCTCACTGACTTGGCTACCTTTTATTTTTTGTTTTTATTTCTTTCTTTTGATTATTTCCCCTCCCCAAAGGTTGGTTCATGCATTCTGGCATCATCATCATATCACACAAGATTCAGGGGCCCTCCACCTCCTCCTCCTCCTCCTAGTCCACCTAAAGGCAAAGGCAAAGGCAAAATGGAAGATTTGGGCAACATCAGGCAAGAAAACACAATGCCAGTGGAACGAACAGAAAACACTGAAAATCAAGGCACTCAAGTTCAGAATGAGGCTATGACACAACTCGAGAAAAGGTTGTTGAAACTCCAAAGGGAGCTTGAGCATGTCCGGAACTTGGAAAATTTATCCCTCTCACTCAGTGTCCCAGATGTCACTCAAAATCCCATACCTCCTTAGAACACCCCAAACAAACAAACCCTCCCACAACTCATCATCATACAACTCCACCGAAAATCAACTCATCCCACCACAACACCAGCACAACACTTGCCACACTCCGAGAAACACCCCACTGATCATCCCTGAACCACAAAAATCCACAAGTGACCACCTCTATGCTCAAACATCAGGTCATCAGAACAACCCCATATACGTGGAGACTCTACCTCACTCCACCCAACACATTGATTACACACCTGAATCCAGTGAGAAGGATATTCTCATTAAGAATTTGGCCGAGGAACTCAAGAAGCTGACTAGTCGAGTTCAGGGCGTTGAAGGGAGTAAGGGAGTTGAAGGGTTGAACTACGAAGATCTCTGCATACAGCCCGATGTTGAACTATTAGAGGTTACAAACCTCCTAAGTTCAAAATGTTCGATGGTACAGGTGATCCCAGGGTCTATCTGAGGACCTATTATGATAAATTGGTTGGAGTAGGAAGAGACGAGAAGATTCACATGAATTTGTTCATGAGGAGCCTCACAGGAGATGCTTTATCTTGGTACATCAGCCAAAACCCTAAGAAGTGGTCCGACTGGGTAAGTATGGCATCAGACTTCATGGACCGGTTCAGGTTCAATACAGAGAATGCACCGGACGTGTTCTACATCCAGAACCTTAAAAAGAAGCCCACCGAAACTTTTCGCGAGTATGCCTCTCCTGGAGATCTGAAGAAGCCAAGGTCAGGCCTGCCCTAGAGGAAGAAAAAATGAACAAATTCTTCATCCGGGCACAGGACCCACAGTATTATGAGATGGCTAATGGTGATTGAGAATCACAAATTCTCTGACATCATCAAGTTGGGTGAGAGAATTGAAGAAGGTATCAAGAGTGGAATGGTCACTAACTTTGAGGCACTACAGCCCACCAACAAAGCCTTGCAATCTGGTGGTATATCCAAGAAGAAAGATGTAGGAAGGTAATGGTTGCACAGGGACCCAAATCCATGTTGGTATACCGAACTTCCCCAATCACCTATCAGGCACCCTCGCCTACCTATCAGTCAACACCTCCAGCAACATATCAGCCATCTCCACCATCTACATATTAACCTACTTCCCCCAGATATTCCCAACCAGCTCCTGTTATCATACCTACAACTCTCATCCATCTCACTTCCAATCACCCCCTGCTCGCCAAAATTTCCCGAGACCTCGACCCAACTTTGATCGCAGACCTCCTAAAAAATACACTGCCATTGCTGAACCCATCGACCATCTGTATGAAAGATTAAAAGCTGCTGGGTATGTTGCTCATATCCCCGCTATAACCCCTGAAAATCCATCCCAATGGGTCAATCCAAACAAGACTTGTGCATACCATTCCGGCATGAAGGGGCATACAATTGATGAATGTCGCTCATTGAAAGATAAGATCCAGTCTATGATTGATAGCAAGGTCATCCAAGCAAAAGAAGCTGCTCCCAATGTTCGTAACAATCCGCTTCCAGACCATATGGGTGTCAACATGATAGAGATAGAAGGGATTAGGACCCAGAGGGGTCGATCGGGTTAATTATAGAAGGTGATGACCCAAAGAAGCCAGCAGTCACTCTTAATCCCGTCATAGTCCAGATTCAGCTATCCGGAGACGTCGAGGTAACTGCGTCACTCCCATTCAAGTTTGAAACGGCACCACCTGCAAACACACATTTGCTATTCGAGGTTGAAATTTTGCAGCCTGCTAAGGCACCCATTCCATTTAAAGTGAAAGTAGCTGCACCAATCACAGTGAAAGTGTCAACCACGCCACCTTTCAACGACAAGGCTGTACCCTGGGATTACACGGTGAAGCAAAAACCCTGGTCTATGCACCTGAACACTTGGCAGAGTCTAGCAAGAATGCTTCCAACAGGCCACCCGTCATTGAGACAGGCCCAGATGATCTTTGGAGGAAGGTGCAGACCAGGGAATACTCTGTCATCGATCAACTGAACAGAACTCCAGCCTAGATATCCATTCTATTATTGCTGCAAAATTAAGAGACACACAGGAATGCTTTGATGAAAGTGCTGAACGAAGCATATGTGCTAAATAACGATAAATGGCCAATATGGTAGGTCAAGTGCTGGAGAGTCACAAGATCACTTTCTACGAGGACGAACTGCCGCTTGAAAGGCTAAGTCATAACAAAGCAGTGCACATCACTGTGCAATGTGAGGACTATTTCATCACCAGGATTCTGATCGACGGGGGATCCAGCCTCAACATCTGTCCGTTGACAACACTCAAGAAATTGTGCAAGGGGTTGTACGAGATCAAAGAAGGATCTATGAATGTAAAGGCTTTCGACGGTTTTCAGAGGTCTACCATTGGTGAAATCAGTCTTTGCCTGCAGATGGGACCTACACGGTTCGAGGTTGAATTTCAGGTGATAGACATATCGGCATCCTATCTCTTGTTGGGACGTCCGTGGATACATGCCGCTGGGGCTGTGGCATCAACATTGCATCAGTTAGTAAAATTTGAATGGAACCACCAGGAGGTGATCATCGATGGATACGAAAGCAATTCTATCTATAGTCGACATACCATCCCGGTGATTGAAGGTAGAAGAAGTCTGGGTGGAGAAACCTACCACCACATTGAACGGATCAATACAGTAGACAAAGACAAATGGTGGGACAGTAAGATCGAGAGAATACTGAACTGGAGTGGATACGATCCTGGCAGAGGACTCGGTAAGAATCTTCAGGGGATTTCCAAACCAATACAGCTGAAGCACCATGGCACCACTTTTGGGTTGGGATACAAATACACATGGAAAGAGTAAGACAACTGGTCGCCACGATGGCGCGGACCATACTATCCATTGGAAAAGTCGATACTGCATCTGGAGCAGACCTTCCAGCAGGCCGACATAATAAGGGGGTCAGAAGGAAGAAGAAGCATTGGCGGCCTTGAAAAATCTATTCCTGGAAGATGGTGACATGGAATGTTGTGTTATTGTTGAGGAGGAGGAGGATGAGGAACGCCCTACCGTCCAAGATGTGAGTAAGGGATCATTCCTCAAGAATTGGACTGTCAGACCATCCAGGGCTTGACGAGTCCCGGGGTAGCAAGGCTGAACAAGCATTGTTTATTTCATTTTTGCTAATGATTTCCTTTTCTCCTTTTCCATTTTTGTATTTTCCAATAGAATCTCCAATGCTCCAAAACACTCAAAAATCACTTTTACGTTTCAACGAATCTGTATTTATTTATTATCATTTCTCTCCTTATTTTATCTATACAACATTAGTATTTCATGTCTTGATGAACCAATGACTATGACATACAATGAGATAACGCAACAAAAGGGCAGTGATTCAGAAGAAGAGGATGTCATACCCGATGAAATTATCAGAGAAGTTGAGGATTTTGAAAACACGCCTAAGTCCAATCTGGATGAGACCGAGGTAATCAACCTGGTAGATTCAGAAACTATCGAAGAAACTCGCATCAGCATTCATTTATCGCCATCAGAGAAAGTGGAATACACACAATAAAGTGGAATACACATAATTCTTGAAAGAGTATGAAGAAATATTTGCATGGTCGTAGACCGACATGACTGGTCTAAGTAACATCCATTGTGGCCCACAAGTTGCTGACCAATCTGCCCGCCAGTAAAGCAAAAGCTCAGAAAGTTCAAGCCTGATATGAGTCTGAAAATCAAAGAGGAAGTTACCAAGAAAATCAATGCCAAGGTTCTCAGGGTAGTTGAATATCCTACATGGTTATCCAATATCGTGCCAGTGCCCAAGAAATATGGAAAGGTCAGGGTTTGTGTCGACTACCGGGATCTCAATCGGGCCAGTCCGAAGGATGATTTCCCTCTCCCGAATATACACATCCTGATTGACAATTGCGCCAAGCATGAGCTTCAGTGGTTCATGGATTGCTTTGCTGGTTACCATCAGATTTGGATGGACAAGGAAGACACTGAGAAAACGTCTTTCATTACGCCGTGGGAGGTCTACTGTTATAAGATGATGCCATTCGGCTTAAAGAATGTTGGGCCACCTATATGAGAGCTATGACCACTATCTTCCATGACATGATACACAAATAAATCGAGGTGTATGTGCATGATGTCATCATCAAGTCCAAAATAGCCACCAACCATACAACAAATTTGAGAAAGTTCTTCGACATGCTGCGAAAGTACAACTTGAAATTAAACCCCGCGAAGTGTGCGTTCAAGGTTCCTGCTAGGAAGTTGCTTGGGTTCATCGTCAGCCGCCGAGGGATAGAATTGGATCCATCAAATGTAAAAGCCATCCAATATTTACCACCGCCAAAGAACAAGAAAGATGTGATGAGTTTCGTGGGACGCCTTAACTATATCAACCGATTCATAGCCCAATCCACGGTTATATGTGAACCAATCTTCAAGATGCTAAAGAAAGATGTTGCGACTAAATAGACTGAGGATTGTCAAAAAGCTTTCGACAGAATCAAGGAATACTTGTCAACGCCACCAGTTTTGGTCCCTCCAGAGCCAGGTAGACCCTTGCTACTCTGCCTTGCGGTATTAGATGAAGCTTTCGGCTACGTTCTGGGGCAGCATGACGAGACAGGAAGCAAGGAACAATATATTTATTACCTGAGTAAGAAGTTCACTCCATATGAGGCACGGTATTCTCTACTAGAACGTACCTACTGTGCTTTGACCTGGGTAGCCCAGAAGCTGAGACATTACTTCTGTGTCTACACAACATATCTCATATCAAGGATGGATCCCTTGAAGTATATCTTTCAGAAGCCCATGCCCACTGGTTGTGATGACCCAAAAGGGTCATCCCGTATATTCTATCTAATTCTGTGTTTCGAGGTCGTGAAAACCTCCTTCTATCTTACCTCAATTTGCGTGCGCAACTCGAGCGTGTAGCCGGGAAGCCTTTATGTGAAAACTTGATAAAAACGATAATTTTGTATTGGAAATTTGAATAAAGTTGACTTCGCTCAACGTTTTCAGTAAACGGACTCGGACCCATGATTTGACAGTCCTGGAGGGTCCGTAGAAAAATATGGGACTTGGGCGTATGCCCGGAATCGAATTCCGAGGTCCCAAGCCCGAGGAATGAATTTTTAAAGAAAATTGTTTTCTGAAAAATATAAAGGTTTTTGAAAATGAAATGTTATGGGGAAACTGTGGTATCGGGCCCGTATCTTGGTTTCGGACTCCGGAACAGGTTCAATATGTTTTATATGTATTATCTGTGAAGTTTGGAAATAAAGGGACTTCGTTTGGCGTGATTCGGACCTTAAATGCAAAAATTTGAAGTTTATGAAGTTTTTGAGAATTTCTATAGATTTTGGGGTTTAATACGATGTTTATGATGTTATTTGGATGTTTTAATTACTTGAATAAGTCCATAGGATGTTAATGAGGTTGTGTGTGTATTTGGCTTTGAGCCCCCAGGGCTCGGGTGAGTTCCGGGTAAGTGTCGGAGTGCAAAACTTGATAAAACTCTGGTGTAATAGTCACTTTCTGGTGTCCAGGTGTTTACCATATGCGAACGCACTCAAGGGAGTGTGAACGCACAGGGTTATGAGTGGGTTGGGGTCAGGGTAGTTTAAATCCAGTGTGAACGCACTCTTTAGGATGCGATCGCAGAGTAGGGGCCAGAGTAAGTTATGCGAACGCAGAGGGTAAGTCGTGAACTGATAGGTCTAGAGGGGGTCCTGGGGGCTGGGTGTGTGTTACCCTGTGCGAACGTGGCCCCATAATCGTGAACGCATAGGCCATACTATCTAAACCTATGCGAACGCAGCTTGAGGCCCGCGAACGCATAGAGTATTTTTCTCCCAGCTATTTTAAATACCCAAAATAGAATCCAATACGGGAATTAGGCCATTGTTCATAAACCCCTTCTTCTCCAAAGCTCCTAGGAGATTTTTGAAGTACTTCCCCATCATAACCTCTTAGGTAAGTGATCTTTAACTTATTTTCTTCCATTTTCATCAACATTTATTAGATTCTAGGCCTAAAAATCATGAAATCAAAGGTAGAAATTGGGATTTTTGCGTAGAGTTAGGGATTTTTAAATATTTGGAAATTTGACCTTGTTGTGGGGTCGGATTTCAAAACAAATTATATATTCGGGCTCGTGGGTGAATGGGTGATCGGGTTTTGGTCCGAACCTCGTGTTTCGACCAAGCGGGCCCGGGGTCGATTTTTTGAAATTTTGGAGGAATGTTGCGAAATCTATAATTAGGCATTTAAATTGAATTGTTTAGCATTTATTGATGTTATTGAGACGATTATGTCTAGATACGATTGTTTTGGAGTCGAGTTCGTAAGGAAAGCGGTGCTAGAGGCTTGATTTGGATTCTTGGAGTCGAGGTAAGTATCTTGCCTAACCTTGTGTGGGAGAACTACCCCTTAGGATTGAGTCTTGTATGTTGATTGTGGTCCGCGTACGCGAGGTGACGAGTGTGTACTCGAACTTTTTTGCAAATATATTTCCCTTTAGGGATTTTGGGTCCTTATGCTCCCCGTATATGAATTAAACTCGTTATATCTGAATTCCTGGTTTCTAGTCTCAACTCTACATGTTCAAACTAGACGTACTTGCTTAGCATTCCTTGTTTCTTATAAGATCTTAATTGACTTAAATGAAGACCTTGTTTTTCCTACCGTCATGTTATGTCTTCCTTCATATGCTGCCTATGTGACTGGAACTAGTATAATCTTGCTCTATAAATGTCTAACAAGAAATTGGAATATCTATACATTGGTCAAGCATACCCGTGAGTCGTACCTTGTGACATAAATGATTTTCCTCTTAAGTATTACTTGGGTCAAATTGATGACCGCCCGTGTTGATGGTATGCTTTGATGTTGCCTATTTACTGAGCATTTGTTGAAATTGAGTTTACTCGGTGAAACTAATTGTCTAAGTGAGATTGGTTATAGCTGATTCCCTTGCCGGGATGATTTGGTTTCTTGATTGTGAACTTGAATATGTAGAATCGTTGCCATATTTGCCTTGTCCTCACCTCGTTATGTTGTTCTCTCCTTGTGCTTGGCATTCCTCTCAGTGGCTACTTTTTATGAGCTAATTGTTATCACTTTTGTGATTTAAGTCTTTGTATTGATTTGCTCATCGCACTTTGTATTCGGCCTAGTTTGCTTTCACGCTTGTTGTGGCAATATATGTTGTTTCTGTCGCATTCTGGTTGTTTTCCTCAGTGGCTGCATTGCATATTTAAAGTGGGACTACTGACCGAGATCCGGGAGCTTTCCCCCTGTACTGCATCATATATTTAAATTGGGAATACGGACAGAGATCCGGGAGCTTTCCCCTATACTGCATTGCATATTTAAATTGGGACTACAGATAGAGATCTGGGATATTTCCCCCTGTACTACATTTCATAACAAATTCTGAGTTGCGGAGTGAGCTACGATAGTTTTATGATTGAGGAGAATTGGATTCGAATGATATAAATATATATATTGAAAAGTATATTTGAAAAGCATTTGTCTTGCAGAATAATGATATTTGAAAGAGCAGTACTTGGGAAAATATATTGTGAACATCACGTATTTTGATGATATTTGAAAGAGCAGTACTTGGAAAAATATATTTTGAACATCACGTATTTTGATGATATTTGAAAGAGCAGTACTTGGGAAAATATATTTTGAACATCACGTATTTTGATGATATTTGAAGAACAGTATTTGGGAAAGTATATTTGAATACCACGTATATTGAAGAGTCTATGTTGTTAAGATCTCTCTTATTAAAAACATATAAATATGCATTCTGAGAAAGTATGTTTCAAAGAAGAAATTTCTCGATTTCGAAATGATTATATCTTTTAATCTTTCAAAATAAACTCACGATTTAAGGGTTTTTCACTTGAAGGTTGACTAGTTTTATTGAGTTTATTGGCTAAGGCATGCCGTAGATAAATTGATGCAGTGCTGAGTTGCTAGTGTTTTATTGGGTTGTGATTCTCGCTATTTGGATTGCATTCTTTCCACTCTCTTTGTGTATTTCTATTATGCTGTCTGTTGATTGTAATTAATTAATTTCCTGCCGTATTATTCGATCGTATCGTTATTTATATTGAAAAATCTTTAGATAGATATTATGTTTCGGTCTTTTATGCATTAATGCCTTTCTACTTATTAGACCGGTGGTGTCTTGACTAGTCCTCGTCACTACTTCACCGAGGTTAGTCTTGATACTTACTGGGCACCGCTATGGTGTTCTCATACTACACTTCTGCACATTATTGTGTGCAGCTTCAGGTTATTGTTGTTGGTAGCTGCGCAGATCATTGCTGAGGAGACTCAAGGTAACCTGCTGCTGCGTTCGCAGGCTTCGGAGTCACCTTCCTATTTTATTTCTATTCAATTGTACTTACTTATTCCTAGACAGTTGCATTTAGATTTGATAGAAAGATTTCGTAAAGCTTATGACTTGTATTTACCGGGTTTTGGGAAATTGCGAACTCTGTCAAGAATTCTATTCCATCACGATACCCAATAGAGGAAAATTCGGGTCGTGACCAGCTGGTATCAGAGCTCTAGGTTCATAGGTGCTACGAGTCATAAGCGGGTTCGTTAGAGTCTTGCGGATCGGTACGGAGACGTATGTGCTTATCTTCGAGAGGCTACGAAACTATTAAGACAATTTCACTTCCTTCATTTCTATCGTTCGAGTTCATTGATCTTGAAGTTTGAAATTATCGTTCCATTCTCTCACCGATGGTGAGGAAATGAGCGGCGGTTCCGGATGATGTTACCCCAAAGCAAATGTCACAAGGATCAGAGACAGAGGCCAACGAGGAGCACGTGCCGCAGTTAAGATGCCTACCAGAGCAGGCGTTCAGGAGTCGCCAGTAGCTGTAGTTGGGGGACAGGCACTGAGGGTGCCTGTTGCTACCTCGGATTTGAGAAGACCTGAGCGAAGTTTTGAGTACAATTGGTAAATCGACTCAGGCAGGGTTTATTTTTCGTGCATCAATTACTTCATGGATAAGGGGAGGAGTTCAGACTCCCGCCGTCTACACTCCAAAGCAGCGAGATCATATTGGTCAAGTTCCAGTTGCCATGGCAGCACGGCATGTGGTCTCAGTTCAGCCCGTGGTTAGGGCAGTAGCATCAGAGGTAGAGAACCTTGGGATTTAGAGGTACTGGGAGTACCACCCTTCTATCTTTCAGTGGATTGGAGGTGGGTAATGCTCAGGGTTTTCTGAGGAGTGTCACCATATTCTTCGTACTTCAGGTATTGTGGAGACGAGCGGGATTGCTTTTGTCACGTCTCAGGTCCAGAGTAGGGGATTGATCAGTGGTGGCGACATATGAGTTGGGGTAGCCTGGCCGAGTTAGCTTTACTAGCATGGATTCTGTTTTCAGAGATGTTTTGAGGGACGTTGGACCTCAGTTCCGTCAGGATGTACAACGCACGGAGTTTGAGCAGTTGCGTCAGGGCGCTATGTCACTATTGGAGTATGTCGTTGGATTCAATGAGTTGGCCAGATATACACCTCACTTGGTTGCTTCAGTTAGGAGGCAAGTCCGTAGATTCATTGAGGGACTCAGGCACGGTAGAGAATCTTGGGTCAACCAGTTCAGTTGCATTACCAGCTTCGCATAGGAGCGTTTCAGATACTCATGGGTCCTAGAGAATCCGTATTGTATGTTTTCCACAGCCACATCGATAGAGAGATTGTTTTCAGTGTAGAGATATTAGCCACGGGGTGAGATATTGTTCCAGGATTCAGGTGGGAGAGTTATAGCAGGGTGTTCAGGTGAGTAGAGGGCACCTAAGAGGGGGAGACCCGACTCATTGTTGTGTTGCATATAGTAAATAGAGGCCGTTGTGCCAGATATCATCACCCAGATATGTTTCGATGTATTGTAGAGGAGCACCGATTGTATTTCATTACAGCTCTATCGGTCGGGACGAGTTCCCTTATTTGTTGTCTCATTTATGAGTGAGTTTCATGTATTGCACTCTATTTTTGTGTTTTCTCCTGTTAGGAGATTCTATGAGTAGTAACCGTGTCTATCATTGTTTTATTCATCCTTGCTAGTGATGAATCTGGAAGTGAGTCCATGTCGTCCTTCGTGGTAAGCTTTATGTGACTCTCCCGAGTATTTTGTTTTTGAGCTGTGATTTGATACTCCATTGACATGTGAGTACGTGAGCGCTATGATTTTGTTAAACGAGGTGAATTAGTGGGAGATCTCTATTGGTATTATACATATTCGACATATGTCGTAGAGTGAGGGCGAGACCCTCGTGATTCTTTGTGATTTGATATGTTTGGACCGGGCTGAGTACCGCAGTGGAATCTTTATCAGGATGGCATCCTTGTGATTTGTTCATATGCTTTGCTTCTCTCTTGTTATATTGCTTTTGGTAAGTCAGTATCGATAGAGTGTTATGCCTATGGGCTTGATTGATAGTACCTTTATATATGCTTCTATCTTTCCTAATCAGCCATTTCGTTATGTGCTTCTTTAGTTCAGTTTGCGGGATGTGTGCCCGGTGGTGTTAGCTGTGACTCGATGATTCGGATGTCTACTGATGAGGTCTTCGTGTTTATTGCATCATTATCGGTATTATGGGATTTGGAAACAGAGAGTTCTTCCATATGTGGGACTATTTTCCAATGTTGAGTTGATTTCAGGCAGTTATGGTGATCAAAAGTGCTATTGAGCATGTGTGTGATGTGCTATGTTGTGTGGCCGTGCCTTATGGGTGTAGACCTGAGTTGATGCATTTGGTTGAGGCTAATGGCGGATATGGATTCAGAATCGGGTCTTTTGGAAATGAGTAGAAAGTGAGGAATTGAGGTATGAGGCTTATTGATGATGGTGAGAAGGCTATATGGAAGTTGTGATGGTGTCATCAGGCTTATGTAGGTTTGGGTGACGTGGGATCACTCGCGGGTATGTGTTGGAAATGCACAATCAGTGATTGGATGAGTTCAAAGTGAATCTTAGCACGTTCGAGGACGAATGTTTGTTTAAGAGGGGGGGATTGTGATGACCCAAAAGGGTCATCCCGTATATTCTATCTAATTATGTGTTCCGAGGTCGTGAAAACCCCCTTTTATCTCACCTCGATTTGCGTGCGCATCCCGGGCGTGTAGCCGGGAAGCCTTTATGTGAAAATTGATAAAAATGATAATTTTGTATTGGAAATTTGAATAAAGTTAACTTCAGTCAACATTTTTGGTAACTTGACCCGTCATTTGACGGTCCCGCAGGGTCTGTAGAAAAATATGGGACTTGGGCGTATGCCCGAAATCAAATTCCAAGGTCCCAAGCCCGAGGAATGAATTTTTAAAGAAAATTGTTTTCTGAAAAATATAAAGGTTTTTGAAAATGAAATGTTATGTGGAAAGTGATATCGGGCCCGTATCTTGGTTCCGGAGTCCGGAACAAGTTCAACATGTTTTATATGTATTATCTGTGAAGTTTGGAAATAAACGGACTTTGTTTGATGTGATTCGGACCTTAAATGAAAAAATTTGAAGTTTATGAAGTTTTTTAGAATTTCTATATATTTTGAGGTTTAATTCGATGTTTATGATATTATTTGGGTGGTTTAATTACTTGAATAAGTCCATAGGATGTTTATGAGATTGTGTGTGTATTTGGCTTTGAGCCCCGAGGGCTCGGGTGAGTTCCGAGTAAGTGTCGGAGTGCAAAACTTGGTAAAACTCTTGTGTAATAGTCACTTTCTGGTGTCCAAGGGTTTACCCTATGCGAACGCACTCAAGGGAGTGCGAACACACAGGGTTATGAGTGGGTTGGGGTCAGGGTAGTTTAAGCCAGTGCGAACGCTCTCTTTAGGATGCGATCACGGAGTGGGGGCCAGAGTAAGCTATGCGAACGCGGAGGGTAAGTCGTGAACTGATAGGTCTAGAGGGGGTCCTGGGGGCTGGGTGTGTGTTACCCTGTGCGAACGTGGCCCCATAATCGCGAACGCAGCTTGAGGCCCGCGAACGCATAGAGTATTTTTCTCCCAGCTATTTTAAATACCCAAAACAGAATCCAATACGGGAATTAGGCCATTGTTCATAAACCCCTTCTCCTCCAAAGCTCCTAAGCGAATTTTGAAGTACTTCCCCACCATAACCTCTTAGGTAAATGATCTTTAACTTGTTTCCTTCCATTTTCATCAACATTTATTAGATTCTAGGCCTAAAAATCATGAAATCAAAGGTAGAAATTGGGATTTTTGGGTAGAGTTAGGACTTTTTGAATATTTGGAAATTTGACCTTGTTTTGGGGTCGGATTTCAAAACAAATTATATATTCGGGATCGTGGATGAATGGGTGATCGGGTTTTGGTCCGAACCTCGTGTTTCGACCAAGCGGGCCCAGGGTCAATTTTTGAAAATTTTGGAAGAATGTTGGGAAATCTATAATTAGGCATTTAAATTGAATTGTTTAACATTTATTGATGTTATTGAGTCGATTATGTCTAGATACGATTAGTTTGGAGTTGAGTTTGTAAGAAAAGCGGTGCTAGAGGCTTGATTTGGATTCTTGGAGTCGAGATAAGTATCTTGCCTAACCTTGTGTGGGAGAACTACCCCTTAGGATTGAGTCTTCTATGTTGATTGTGGTCCGCGTACGCGAGATGATGAGTGTGTAGTCGAAATTGTTTGCAAATAGATTGCCCTTTAGGGATTTTGGGTCCTTATGCTCCCCGTATATGAATTAAACTCGTTATATCTGAATTCCTGGTTTCTAGTCTCAACTCTACCTGTTCAAATTAGACGTACTTGCCTAGCATTCCTTGTTTCTTATAAGATCTTGATTGACTTAAATGAAGACCTTGTTTTTCCTACCGTCATGTTATGTCTTCCTTCATATGCTGCCTATGTGACTAGAACTAGTATAATCTCGCTCTATAAATGTCTAACAAGAAATTGGAATATCTATACGTTGGTCAAGCATGACCGTGAGTCGTACCTTGTGACCTAAATGATTTTCCTCTTAAGTATTACTTGGGTCCAATTGATGATCGCCCGTGTTGATGGTATGCTTTGATGTTGCTTATTTACTGAGCATTGGTTCAAACTGAGTTTACTCGGTGAAGCTAATTGTCTAAGTGAGATTGGTTATAGCTGATTCCCTTGCCGGGATGATTTGGTTTCTTGATTGTGAACTTGAATATGTAGAATCGTTGCCATATTTGCCTTTTCCTCCCCTCGTTATGTTGTTCTCTCTTTGTGCTTGGCATTCCTCTCAGTGACTACTTCTTATGAGCTAGTTGTTATCACTTTTGTGATTTAAGTCTTTGTATTGATATTCTCATCGCACTTTGTATTCGGCCTTGTTTCCTTTCGCGCTGGTTGTGGCAATATATGTTATTTCTGTCGCATTCTGGTTGTTTTCCTCAGTGGCCGCATTGCATATTTAAATTGGGACTACGGACCGAGATCTGGGAGCTTTCCCCATGTACTGCATATTTAAATTAGGACTCGGACAATGATCCGGGAGCTTTCCCCCTGTACTGCATCACATATTTAAATTGGGACTATGAACAGAGATCCGGAAGCTTTCCCCCTGTACTGCATCGCATATTTAAATTGGGACTACGGACAGAGATCTGGGAGATTTCCCCCTGTACTACATTTCGTAACAAATTCTGAGTTGTGGAGTGAGCTCCGATAGTTTTATGATTGAGGAGAATTGGATTCGAAAGATATAAATATATATATTGAAAAGTATATTTGAAAAGCATTTGTCTTGCGGAATAATGATATTTGAAAGAGCAGTACTTGCCTATTTACTGAGCATTAGTTCAAACTGAGTTTACTCGGTGAAGCTAATTGTCTAAGTGAGATTGGTTATAGCTGATTCCCTTACCGATATTATTTGGTTTCTTGATTGTGAACTTGAATATGTAGAATCGTTGCCATACTTTCCTTGTCCTCCCCTCGTTATGTTGTTCTCTCTTTGTGCTTGGAATTCCTCTCAGTGGCTACTTCTTATGAGCTAGTTGTTATCACTTTTGTGATTTAAGTCTTTGTATTGATTTGCTCATCACACTTTGTATTCGGCCTTGTTTGCTTTCACGCCGGTTGTGGAAATATATGTTGTTTCTGTTGCATTCTGGTTGTTTTCCTCAGTGACCGCATTACATATTTAAATTGGGACTACGGACCGAGATCCAGGAGCTTTCCCCCTGTACTACACATTTAAATTGGGACTACGAACAGAGATCCAGGAGCTTTCCCCCTGTACTGCATATTTAAATTGGGACTATAGACAGAGATCCGGGAGCTTTCCCCCTGTACTGCATCACATATTTAAATTGGGACTACGGACAGAGATCCGGGATCTTTCCCCCTGTACTGCATCGCATATTTAAATTAGGACTACGGACAGAGGTCCAAGAGCTTTCTCCTTGTATTGCATTTCATGAAAAATTCTGAGTTGCGGACTGAGCTCCGATAGTTTTATGACTGAGGAGAAATGGATCGAAAGATATATATATATATATATATATATATATTGAAAAGTATATTTGAAAAGCATTTGTCTTGCAGAATAATGATATTTGAAAGAGCAGTACTTGGGAAAATATATTGTGAACTCATGTANAGAGCAGTACTTGGAAAAATATATTTTGAACATCACGTATTTTGATGATATTTGAAGAACAGTATTTGGGAAAGTATATTTGAATACCACGTATTTTGAAGAGACTATGTTGTTAAGATCTCTCTTATTAAAAACATATAAATATGCATTCCGAGAAAGTATGTTTCAAAGAAGAAATTTCTAGATTTCGAAATGATTATATCTTTAAAGATTTCAAAATGAACTCACGATTTAAAGGTTTTTCACTTGAAGGTTGACCAGTTTTATTGAGTTTATTGGCTAAGGCCTGCCGTAGATAAATTGATGCAGTGCTGAGTTGCTAGTGTTTTATTGGGTTGTGATTCTCGCCATTTGGATTGCATTCTCTCCATTCTCTTTGCGTATTTCTATTATGTTGTCCGTTGATCGTAGTTATTGAATTTCCTGCCATATTATTCGATCGTATCGTTATTTATATTGAAAAATCTTTAGATAGATATTATGTTTCAGTCTTTTATGCATTTATGACTTTCTACTTATTAGACCGGTGGTGTCCTGACTAGTCCTCGTCACTACTTCACCGAGGTTAGTCTTGATACTTACTGGGCACCCTGTGGTGTGCTCATACTACACTTCTGCACATTATTGTGTGCAGCTTCAGGTTATTATTGGTGGTAGCTGCGCAGATCATTGCTGAGGAGACTCAAGGTAACCTGCTGCTGCGTTCGCAGGCTTTGGAGTCACCTTCCTGTTTTATTTCTATTCATTTGTACTTACTTATTCCTAGACAGTTGCATTAAATTTGATAGAAAGATTTCGTAAAGCTTATGACTTGTATTTACCAGGTTTTTGAAAATTGTAAACTCTGTCAAGAATTCTATTTAGAAATTTTTAAATTTCCTTTATTATTGTTTTTGTTCAGTCGAAATGTTAGACTCATCTAGACTAGGTGCCATCACGATACCCAACGAGGGAAAATTTGGGTCGTGACACTGATAAGCTGGCCAAAAGGCAAATCCTGCTGAGTGAATTCGACATTTTCTATATGACTGAGAAAGGGGTCAAGGGGCAAGCATTGGCAGATCATCTTGCCGAGAATCCTGTGGGAGGAGAATTAGAGTCGGCATTGGAGCTGTCCTGATATTGGAAACAAGTCCACATTACCCGGTATTTGCCAAACTCAGATTTCTCTGAACCAACAATATGGCAGAATATAAAGCCTGCATCTTAGGGCTCAATATGGCCGTTGACATGAATATCCAGAAGTTGTTAGTAATTGGTGACTTTGACCTGCTAATACACCAAGTACAAGGAGAATGGGCTACCAAGAATTCCAAGATACTGCGTATCTGCACCATGTGCAGGAATTGAGAAAGAGGTTCACGAAGACAGAATTTCGGCACGTCCCCAGAATTCAGAACGAGTTTGCCGATGCATTGGCAGCTCTATCATCCATGATACAGCACCCAAATAAGAACTTCATTGATCCTATTCCAGTAAAGTTCCATATCCAACCAGCATATTGTGCCCACGTTGAAGAAGAAGCAAACGAAATACCATGGTTCCACAACATCAGGTAATACTTGTCAAAGGGAAAGTACTCGGAGCTTGCAAATCACATTCAGAAACGCACGCTCCGAAGATTGTCCAACAATTTCTTTCTCAGCGGAGGAAACCTATATAGGAGAACTCCCGACTTGGGATTATTAAGATGTGTCGATGCAAAGGAAGCTTCCAAACTACTTGAAGAGATACATGTTGGGACCTGTGGCCCACACATGGATGGTTTTGTCTTGGCAAAGAAAATACTCAGACCCTGTTACTTCTGGATGACCATAGAAACGGACTGCATCCAGTATGCCCGTAAATGCTACAGATGTCAGGTACATGCAGATATGATAAAGGTACCCCCAAACGAGCTCAACGCAACAAGCTCGCGTTGGCCGTTCGCTGCCTGGGAAATGGACGTCATTGGACCGATAGAGCCTACCTCCTTAAATGGACACAGATTCATCTTAGTAGTTATTGATTATTTCACCAAGTGGGTCGAAGCAGCGTCTTACAAAGCAGTGACTAAGAAAGTCTTGGAAGACTTTGTCCGCGACCGTATCATTTGTCGGTTCGGGGTTCCAGAGTCAATCATCACCGACAACGGCTCCAATCTCAACAGTGATCGGATGAAAGCCATGTGCGAGACTTTCAAAATCAAGCACAAGAATTCAACAACTTATAGACCTCAAATGAATGGAGTTGTAGAAGCCGCCAGCATGAACATCAAGAAGATATTGAGAAAGATGATAGAAAAACATAGACAATGGCACAAAAACCTATCATTTGCCTTACTGGGATACCGCACCACAGTCCGCACATCAACCGAGACAACTCCTTATTTACTGCTTTATAGTACGGAAGTTGTTCTTCCTGCCGAAGTGGAGATTCCTTCCTTAAGAATCATACAAGAAAGTAATATGTCACACGCAGCTTTATCAGAGAAGAATGACCAGAGCTTTCAACAAAAGAGTCAAACCAAGACAGTTCACACCAGGGAAGCTGGTGTTAAAGAAGATCTTTCCACATCAAGATGAATCCAAAGGGAAATTCTCTCCCAACTGGCAAGGTCCATACATGGTTCACCGAGTATTGACAGGAGGAGCTCTTATACTTGCAGAAATGGACGGAGAAGTCTGGCCAAAGCCAATCAATTCAGATGCAGTCAAACGCTACTATGTGTAATTCTTTATGATGCAAATTGAACTACGCCTGACCTGATTACCGTTTAAGAGGGGATACGTAGGTAGACCTATGGGTTCGGTCATAATTCAATAAAAATATAATTTCCCCTCCGCAATTGGAAACTGGAGCAGAATTTTGAGAAGGACCCTTAAAATTCTGAAGCAAGTTCAGTCGATCGCAGCATGTACGACAGTCAGAATCATCAACCATCTAACTAGGGCAGAATTTTGAGGAGGACCCTCGAAATTCCGTAGCATGAGTGGTTGCAATGTCTTGAACCATGTCACGATCGTTGGTTCATCTAAATTTCTCAAAATATATATATACTGTGTCTTTATAAAATCATGCACGTTTTCAAAATATAGCTATGTTTAGCAAACACTACCCTGATGACATAAACAGGATCATCAGACCAAGCAGAACGAAGCAAGAAAAGCCAGCGGGGATACTAACCAACCTTCCCCATCTACAGAACTCACGATTTTTCTTTGGATGCAGGAATAAAGAACAAACAGGTTTCAAATTCACAAACTTCAACGCAGTCAAAAATGCAAAGTTTACTATCAGCACAAAAGAATGAACATGCTCCATAGTCACAGTTCTCACAACAATCGCAATACCACAACCTATTACCAGCTAAGAAATCCTACTAGCATTCGCTATTTGTTCCTTTGCATAGGGCCAGAACCTGCCTTCATCTTGCACCGGACTGAGATCTGTCCCACATTTTGCATGAGGTTAAGATCTACTCCATTTGCATAAGGTTAATCATCTGCCTTCCGTCTGCATAAGGCTAATCTTCTGTCTTCCATTTTGCATAAGTCTAACCGCTGCCTTCCCCTGCATAAGGCTAATCTTCTGCCTTCCATTTTGCATAAGGCTAACCGCTGCCTTCCCTTGCAAAAGGCTAATCTCTGCCTTCTATTTTGCATAAGGCTAACCACTGCCTTCCTATCTACATGAGACTAATCTCCTCCTCCAATTTACTTTTTCACCGAGACTAAACGCTGTCTCTCAAGCATTATCTACTTCGCTTCTCTTTCGGGCTATGCTCTGCCCTTCAATTCACAAGACTAAGCTCTGTCTTGTCAGCATTATATTATAGCATATCATGGGCTGAAATATCGCCAACCTGTCCAAAGGCGTCATAGTCTAACGACATCATCCTCATAGCCGGAAGACACCATGTCATGGCCTGAGGATCTCTCTCAATTTGCATATCATTATTCAAAGGCATCATAGTTCGGAGGCACCATCTGCATGGCCCGAGAACATCATTTCATGGCCTATGAATCTCTCATCAAGTCATTCATGGCCCAGGACATCATGGTCTAAGGACATCATCCCTAACCGTCCAAAGACAACTTTCATAGTCCAACGGGAACCTGCATCATGTTTAAATTTATACATAGTATACACTTGTATTGCTTTTATTTGCAGGTAACCAGGCAATCAACGATTATCCCAGCAGGAGAAATCCCGCTCCAGTTCTCCCAACCGTATCAAACCTGATATCCCGCAAGCCGTTCATTTGCTCATCCCTAGATGTTGCGTCCGTTCTTGTGATAACTTCATCGGTATACTTCGCCGATGAATCCGGAACTACATACGGCCTAATTCCTGTAAAACCGGGGATATGTAGGCAGCTCAAAAGCCGGAGCGCGGTCTAAACCTCTCTAACTATTTCGCTCAGTCAAAATTGGCCATCTATCTTTACTCGACAACTCTTTCATCCTTTTCGGATAAAGAGGGGCAGCCGTTGATACCGAATTTTTCCCAAAATATTTTTTTAATTGCATATGTACCTTCAAAATCATGCATTAACAACTATTGTTGTTTCTCCATAATTTTCCTATATTTTGTCTAATTTATCTAGCATTTTATTTCCAATAAATAATTACAAAATTGCATCACAAATTATTTCAAAAGCTTTTCTTGATTTAATATACTATCCCTGGTCTTATTAAGACCTAATTATTTCATAATTAGCCAAACTGGCACCTTTTGGCTATAATTGCAATAACTTTGCAATTATAGCCCAATCATATAAATTTTTACCATTTTCCCACCAGAGATTAATCATTTGTACTTTTAAATACTAAATAAACCTTTTAAACTATTGTCTGTGCATGAAATTTATTTTTATAATTAGTAGCTAGTTTGAAAATAATTTTTAATTAATTTAAGTTGAGTATTTAACAAATAGCCACTCTCATTTTGATTCTAGCCTAATTAAACCAGCCCCCAAATCCAATTATATTAGCCCAAAACCCCTTAATAATACCAGCACAAAAACCTTGAGCCCAATCTGATATGCCCAACNCCCCCCCCCCCCCCACCCAAACCTTTTTCATTTCTTTACCTAACCTGTCTTCACCCCTTCCCCTTCTCCCTAAAATCCTCTCAATCAAACCCTAGCACTCAAGCGCCGTCACGGGCATAAACTCCACTTTGAGATGTTTATATGCATTCTCCGGCCAGTCCTGACCTTCTACGATCTGTGGCTCTTTGATTTTATTAATTCTTGAAAGGGTTTCAAAGGATTCCGACCGGCTCTGGTTTGAGTCTATGTTCGTTGGCCTGTCTCATGCCACTTTTCGTTTGTAAGTAAGAATTTTGCCTTGTTTCATTACAACTCTATGGTTTCTAAGCGGATTCTCTCATCTCTGGGTTATCTATCTCTGAAACCCTATTTTTTAACTCTTGACTTCTTAGACCTGTAATAGATCTGAGTATATCCTGAGTTATTTTGCTGTTTTCCTTAATGATTTCTTCGATATTTGCTAAAACGCCTCTTCGTCTTCAAACTAGGGTTTCTTGACCCCTTTTCAAAAATGATTCTTCTTCTGATTTAAGTGTTATTCCATGATTTTCAATATGTTTAAGCGTCTATTTAAGTTTTCCCCTTTTTGTGTGACTTATTATGTCAAAACCCTAAGTTTCTTGGTCTTAACCATGGGTTCTAAGTCTATTCTTGCTTATTTCTTCATTTGATTCATTGCATGTCTGTTATTTATGAATTTGTTCAGAGTTTTTGTGATTTTACCTTATTACAGTTTCTGATTGATGCTTCTTCCGCCTATATCATGTCTATTCTGTTAAGTCATGCTATGTTCTATGCGAATCCCTAATTTTGTGTGATTTTCACCCTATTTGGCTTACTAGGGTTCCTGATTTTGCCTATTCCTGCCTATTATGTGTTTATCTCGCTTATTCTCAGAAGTTTGTGTTCATCAGTACTATGTTCCAGTTCAGATCCCTGATTCTATGTGATTTTTACTTTACCGTGCCTATTAGGGTTCTGATTCTTGCCTTTGTCCTGCCTATTATGTGTTTATCTCGCTTATTCTCAGAAGTTTGTGTTCATCAGTACTATGTTCCAGTTCAGATCCCTGATTCTATGTGATTTTTACTTTACCGTGCCTATTAGGGTTCTGATTCTTGCCTTTGTCCTGCCTATTATGTGTTTATCTCGCTTATTCTCAGAAGTTTGTGTTCATCAGTACTATGTTCCAGTTCAGATCCCTGATTCTATGTGATTTTTACTTTACCGTGCCTATTAGGGTTCTGATTCTTGCCTTTGTCCTGCCTATTATGTGTTTATTCCGTGCAATTTGTTTTGATTCCCCTTAATCAATACTACTCTTGTTTGAATCCCTGATTCCCTGTGATTGATATCCTCCATTTTCTACTAATTTCAACCTCTAAAATATTTTGTTGCCTTATTTTATGGGCGATTATGCTGTCAATCGATTTTTTAAGTACTTTCCTTAATTAGATTTTCTGAACCTAGCCTCTATTACATGTCTTATACTTCTATGTGCTGAGATTGTTTCCTTATGTGTTATATTCCAGTCACATATGGTATCTTTCCTTATTTATTACATGTCTATTACCGTTTGAAGTTAACTCCTTAATTGAAGGGAGTACTTACATTGATTTTATGCTGATTGATTCTGATTCCCCAATCACTGCATGAATTTGATTTTTACCTTATTCTCTAGCTAGTTTCAAACTACATACACATTGCTCTTTCATTCACTCAGAACACACGAGCATATTGGTTCAAAAAGCTCTCTCTTTCTCTCACACTCAAAGCTTTTGGCTCTCTTTATGTGTTACTTACTATTATTCTGAGTTAGCTGGATGCAAGCCAAGGCTAACTATTGTTCTCTCCTGTTCCTTCACTTTTGTGTTTACTGTCTTCTTTACTGGTATGTTCTGATTTCAATTCAAGTCCCAAATCAATATGCTTCTTTTACTGCTTCAGTTTATCATGTTTCTAATATGTTTCTATCTGTGGTTTTGTTGTTCAATCTGCAACTAATATGTATACTTTACTGTTTTATCAGCATGCTTCTGAATCTGTCCAACCCCTTAGGATCAGCCTGCTTATGAACCCCCTTTGTAGTATACTTCAATGTGACTCTTCCTTACTTGTTTTTCCCTGACTTCTATCATTAACCTTTTTGTGCAAATCAGTTAGCTATCCTAAGTTGTCTGGTCCTGTGTTGGTTCTGAGATTCATGATATGCTGATTCCTTAAACCCCTATAAGAATTTTCATGCTCCTGCAACTATGTGTGCACTACATGTGCTCTATGTTTCCCCAATCTCCATCACCCCTGTGTGTAGGTTTGTTCTTCCTGTTTTGGTTATGTGTTCTTTAAGTATTGTTGAGTTTGGTTTTGGCTCTATGTTTGATCTGTTGTGCTTTAATTATATAACTCTCTCTTTTCAAAAGTTGTTTTACTGAATGACTCCCTATTTTATTTCAAAAAATTGTTTCAAGCAAGTCTCTTTTAACACTGTTTTCTTACTAAAACCTTTTCAAAACTATATCAAGCACTCTCACTCTACTTTTAGGTCCTTCAGTTCTGCCCCTCTAATGTGTGACTTCTTAGGGATCCCTATGAGATCCCTCTGAACCCTAATGCATTAGAGCTGGCTCTTCCACACTGCACTTACTCAATTATGGTTGTGAAATCTGGGTGTGAGCACTACCCGGGATCCCTTGAGGTCCTTAGGGAACTCTGACACACCCGGATATGAGAAAGGCTATGAAACATTTGGGCATTTGAGATTCTGAGAATCTGGGCCTGTTTTTAGGATCCCTATGGTGTAACTTCTTATTTTTCTTTACCTATTTATGTAATTCATTCACTTTGGTTTTTAATAATTGTTGTAAACGAATATTGGGGGATTGATAGTGAAAAGGGTAGGGTAGCCATGTCTGTTGTCAATATCAATAGGGTAGAAACCATGCCTTAGGATTACATTTCTATGTGCACATTAGAATCCATGTTTAGGACCAATACATGCAAAGCATATCATAC